>PVJS01000078.1:0-123701 GCA_004027185.1 Glis glis
AAAAAAAAAAAAAAAGAAAAGACTAAGCCAGGCATGGTAGCCCACACCTGTAATCCCAGTCATTGGGAGGCTGAGATAAGAGGATCACAGGCCAGCCTCTGCAATTTAAAGAGACCCTGTTTCAAAATAAAGATAAAAGGCTGAGGTATAGCTCAGAGCTAGAATACCTCTGGGTTCAATCCCCAGTACCACACACACGCAAAAGACAAATGCTACTTATAAAATAATAATATGCTCATAAAAATATTAGTATTATGTGTGTATATATATGGGGAAATAATATATGTTCATAAAATACTATTATATATATTATCTCATATACATATATGAGAGAGAAATCCTTTGTGTCAACAAGCAAAAACAATAAAAACAACTCTAAAAAGAAATGAGACCAAAGATCTTAACAAGCAATACTTACAAATTACTTATGACCATTGTTATCTCCTGATAATTTCTAGTCAGAATATTCAATTCAAATGAACAAAAAAATGTGCCGGGAGAGAGAGGTAGAAAAAGAAATAGTCAAAGAATCCATATAACCTTACAATAAGAAAACATGTTTGAAGAAAAAGAGCAGCAAAATTTCACCATGCAAAAAGGATACATATAAAACTAAGATCTAGAAGCAGATAAATATTTTAAATGAACAACCCTGGGAAAATCACTGACAGTGAGAATTTGTTACATATAATAATGTTCCAATATAAAATATAGGAAGGAACAAAATATTATATATTCTGATTGTGTAAAAATGAATCATGTAAAAATATAAAAGAGAAATTAATTTGGATATTAGAATAATCTTCTTTATGGCCTTATATGCAATGGCCTGAAGTCATAGGGCATCTGTTCAAATGAGAAGTTCAGTGAAAAAGCATATAGATATTATACATATATAAAAAAGGAAGATAATAATATAGATTGAAACTGACTGGTGATCAAGTGGGAGGAGTAAGAGAGGAAGAGGCTAGAATTCTTTTCTTTTGCTCATAGTAAGTTAACAAAGAAGTTATTATTGTTTCTCACTCATATCTTACTACGAATCACCTTTCAAATTATCAGACAAGCCTCACAAAAATTTTAAAATATTATATAAAAATATTATGTATATATAAAGTAAATACATACATATGCAAATATGTACATATATATAATACACATTCACACATAACCACACATATATACAAAATATGGCATCATATATCATATAAGATTGAAGAAGGAGGTGCAGAAGGAAGAGAAAAGGACAATAGCTCCACATATATAACTTATGCTTGGGCTTTGATGGGTATGGTAGGAAAGAATGCTGCATTGCATATGCTTTTCCGGATTTGCAGGGCAGGTTTTCTCTGTTGCAGATATAGTTAAATACATCCCAGGTAAGTGCAGTATTCAATTCAAAATCACTCGATGTAATACTAAAGTGAATAGTGAAGGCTATATATTAATGAGTTTGCAGAGTTGAAAATATTTTACCTTAATATAGTCTCTCTAAAATTAATTATTTAATGAGTACTTAATCATTTCCATAAAGAAGAAAAGTTGGAACAAGATCGGGCAAGGGAGGGCCATTAGTATAATTATTGAAACAGAGAATGAGAGGCGGGAAAGTTTAGAAGTATGTTGTTATTTCAATCATTTAGCAGATTTGATTACAAAGCCTATACTCTTTACAGAAGTTTAAAATAAAGAAGCTAGTAGCTTTATAAAGTCTGTGTACTTGCATGTTTGTCTGTTTTGTGCTTTACTTTTAATAATTCACTGCTTTACTCCTAGTGCCTAACCACGTACCTGGCGTGCGCTAGGTGCTTATGTCTGTTGCCGAATGAAAGCGTGAATGGGAGAAGCACATGGAGAGCTGTTTGCTGGTCTTGTTCCCACGGCAAACAGGAAAGAACACATCAGGTTAAAACAGTTTGTTCCTGATCATCTTTTCATCAAACCAAACACAGGCAGTTGTAAAATCAACATAGACAAGCATTTCACAAAAGAATAACATACATGGTCATAACATATGAGAAAAAAATATCACTTTCTATATACATGGTAAAAATAAACACTATAATGAATAACACTTCATGTGAACGATTAGAGAAAATAGCTGGATCATGCACAACAAATTATCCCTTATAATAATCAAAATTTGGAAATATATTTTCTTAAAATCTTAAGGCTTTGGATATGTACTAAATTCTCAATTTGTCTATTTACACAAGCAGTAAGTGGGAGTACCTACATCCCCTCAGCATTCCCTGGGCAACTGTAAATTGTTGTGCATTAAAAAATACATTTTCCGCTGATGCAGTTGAGTGACTAATACCTGATTTCAGGCAAGCCATGGGCTCTGCTCCCCACCTGCTCTCTCATCACTCCTGGCTGCTCCCCTCTTTTGGAGCCAGGTGCAGTATGCACAGTGCCTTGTGAAGCTGTGGGAGCATGACTGCCTCCTCCCACATATCCAGGGATGCCCTGAAGGTCTGTGGGGCTCAGGCACAGTGTCTCCTACTCTGTGGCTTAGAAAAGAGGAAGAAGGGAAGAGGGCAAATCTAGACTGAGCAAATTGAAAATACCCAGGCCATCATAAAAACCTCAGGGGGTGTTATGAGCTCTTCCTAGGTCCAGGTATGGCTCCTCCAGGTCCAGAGACGCATGAACTAAAATGACCATGCACTGGCCTGCCACCTCTCCACAAATAAACACAAAAACACACAGTGTTAAGTCAAAGGCAGCATCACAACCTTCGGAAAGACAAAAACAGAGGCACACATCAGTCATAGGTCCACAGGAATTATGAAATTCCTGCTAGGAGAAAAAAGTGAAATTACTCTGTTCTTAGGGGTTTCTATCAGTCCCCCAGAAAAATTGGAGAAAATAATATAAAACAAACAAAATCCAACAATTTAGACTCTTAAGGGAATTAGCAATGAAAAACATCTATTTGAGTTGGTAAGAAAAGCAAGAGTGTGCCACATGAACCAATATGGATATCAAGTTGTCCAGGGTAACAAGATGCACTATTCTGAGGAAACTCCACCAAGTATGTCTCTGGATTATGCTGTGATTCTGCTTTCTGGAAATGCCTGTCTCTCAGTCTATTTTTATTGGCTCCTGGCTCCACCCTGTGGAAGGTTCTTTCTATTCTATTAACTTCCTGTTCACCTCTAACTAGCATACTGGGTGATATGATATCCTTGCAGGGTGCAGGGATTTGACATCCTTTGGTCAGCCTTTAAAATTTTAAGATTAACTCTTGCTTACATCTGAAAGAGTCACATGCTTTTTAGATTAAACTCAAGGTTTCATTGCCAACATGCTTTTCTCAGAAACTTGGACTGCTTCTCCTTTATTAGATTTAGTTATTTTTAAATTTATGTCATATTTATTTTTTATTGTGGTAAGTATGCTGTGTTAGTGAGCTTTCCATTACTGTAATAAATTCCTGAGGTGAACAAACTTATAGAGAAAAAAGGTTGATTATGGCTCACAGGCTTGGAGGTTTCAGTTCGTGACTGACTGTTCTTGTTGCTTTGGGCCTGTGGCAGCACATCAAGGTGGGAGCACATGGCATAGCTAAGTCATTCACCTCATGGCTGGACACAAAAGAGAGGGAGGGAAAGGCCAGGGATCTCCTTACAGGCATGCCCCGATAGCCAGAATCTCTCACAATAGGCCTCAGTTCTTAAAGTTTCATCAGCCTCCTAATACCACCATTTGGGGCACAAGCTTTTTATGCATGGGCCTTTGGGAGACATTCCAGATTCAAACAATAGCACTCCTCCCCTGGCCCACAAAGACCCATATGCATCACAGAATGAAAAGCAGCATTCAGTCCACTCCCAAGAGTCCTATAGTCCTAACTGTTCCAGCATTGCTCAAAAAATCCATCTCCAAAGTCCCCTTCAAGACTTGCAATAAATCCATTTGTAAGCACCTATAAAGCTCAGAAATAAAGTTACATATTTCTGAGATACAGTGACATAGTATAAACATTGCCATTTCAAGAAAGAACAGAAAAACAGAAAGGAGGGAATGGACCAAAGAAAGACCCAAATCCAGCAGAACAAACATTAAATCCTAATTCTTCATGTCTAGCATCCATGACATGCTGTGGTAGAATGTGGGCCTCTGAGGACTTGGGTGGCCTACATCTATGGCTTGCTGGCTGCAGCTCTCATGGCTTCTCTCTTGGGCAAGTTTTGCACACAGCCTAGAGCTTCTGTCGGAAGCCATTCCATATTACTGGCACCTTTTCCTTTATGGGATCACCATTGGAGCTTTGGATTCACTTCAACAGTTCCACACTTTACCTTTAGGCAAAAGAGGCTCACAGAGGCCCTACCCCTCAACACACTGACTGGCCTCCCAGGCTTTCCTTCAAAATCTTAGTGGAAGCTTCTATGAGCCCTTAGGCAGTCTTAGGCATACAGAGTTCCCTGGGACTCATGCTTCTCTCTTCTCAAAAGTCTCTACCCTGGAAAGTCTTTGAAATTGATCTCTACATCTCTGACCCTGTGATATCTGCGGCCTTGCTTCTGATCCTTGAGATCCTCTCCAGGAGTCTTTCCTATTGTCTGGTGTGAAGCGCTTGGCTTATTAACTGGACCCTCCTTGGTCAATGTCTTACACATATTCCTTTTCTGACAAGCTGCGAGTTTTTCAACTCCATCTGCCCTGCTCTTCTTAGTTCCCTATTCTCACTGTAAATTTGGCTACACTTAGCCAGTAATTCCCATGCAGTTTATTGAATGCTACCTGCCTTGAAATGTGTTCCACCAGATAAACTAATCTACCACCTTTAAACTCAGACTCCCACAATATTTTAGGGCTTGGGGGAAAAACATGCAACTTATTTGCCTTGGTTTAACAAGGATGGCTTCTAGTCCAATTGCTAATACAATTATTGTTTCCATCTGAAATATTATCAGAATATTGTCCTTTTCCTATCAACATTGTAAGCCTCACTCATAGCATATTATACTCTCTTTAGCTCACTCTTCTAAAATTTTTCAAATTGCTCTTGCACACCATTTTCAGACTTTTCCATATCATCAGGTATACTCATAGCAATGACCTCGCTTCTCAGCATCAACTTTTGGTATTAGTCAGCTTTCTAGCACTGTGACCAATACCTGAGATAAATCAACTTAGATAAAAGGTTTATTTTGGCTCACGGTTTGGGAGTTTTCAATTCATAAAAAATTGGTCCCATTGCTTTGGATCTGCGGTCACACATTATGGCAGGAGTGCCTGGCAAAACAGTTATAAGCCTCATGGCTGGGAGGCAAGAGAGAAAGTGGAAGGGCTTGTGTTCCCAATATACCCTCAATGACTGGAAGACCACCCACAGGGCCCCACCTCTTAAGGTTTCCACAACCTACCAATAACATCATTGGTCAAAGCAGACATAGATCGTGGAAAACAACCAAAACACAATCTCAGTCCTTTCAAGAACATGTATTGTAATCATGACCCAGACAAGTTCTTTATTCCTTAACACTCCACATAAACTTTATACAATGTATACTGCTTTAGGGCAGAGAGAGAGAGAGAGAAAGGGTCCATTAGTACAACCCAGAGTGCAGTTTGGACAGTCCATTTACCACAGAGCTCAGCTGGCTGTGTCAGGGTCTCAGGTTCAGCTCATTTGTGAGTTTGGCCCAGGTCTTCAGGCCCAACCTTAACCAGTGCTCAACCAGAGCCAAAGGTGAGGACTTGCCCAACAGCCACCAGCATAGCTGGCCAGGTGAGCGTTCAACCTATCGGTGGTAGGATTGGCAAGGTGGCAAGGTTCCTTGGCAAAAGAAGCTGCGAGTTTTCATTTTCAGGTGCTGATAATTATAGCCCTCAGTTTGCTAGGGACTCCAGTCGGTTGTCAAGGCATTGAAGCTTGGTCTCAGGCATTGCATCTGCACATTGCCTATCAGGCCTGGGCTTTGCACCTTGTGCCTGGTGCCTGTGTACAGCCCTTGATACCTGTGCCATGCCCATGTGTACTGCAAGGGTTCAGCTTGCTCACTGTAGGTTATGCGTGAACCACACCCAGGTGTGCTTTCGGAGGTAAATCCTTCTTTGGCTTTAATGGAGCCTTTTTTAAAAAAAAATATGTGCTCCAAACAGGCACTCTGGGGACCAAGCCATTAACACATGGGCCTTTAGGGGACATTCCATACCTAAATTATAGCAAGTGCTTAACATGAGATCTACCCTTTTAAATTTCATATGCACAAGACATTATTGTTAATTATAAGCATAATGTTATACAGAAGAACTCTAAAACAAAATTATATTTTATTACTACAATTTATTCCATTAAACCATTTTCTCCTATCCCCAGCTCATGGCAATAATCATCCCACTCTACTTCCATGAGCTTAGTTGTTTAGACACCTCTCATAAGTGGACATATGCAGCATTTGTCCTTCTGTGACTGACTTATTTCACTGGAGCGTAATGTTCTCCATTCACCCATGTTGTTAATATGACAGAATTTCCTTTTCTTTAAACTTGATAAAATTTTGTTGTATATATTTACCATATTTCCTTACCCATTCACCCATCAATTGATGCTTAGGTTGATTTAGTACCTTGGCTACTGTGAATAATGTGCAGTGAACATGGGAGTATAGATGTCTCTTCAAGATAATGATTTTAACACTTTTAAGTGTATACCCAGAAGTAGGATTGCTGGATCATATGGTAGTTCTATTTTTAACTTTTTGAAAAACTTCTACACTGTTTATCACAGCAGCTGCACCATTGTACATTGTACCCACCCACAGTGTACAAGGATGCTAGTTCCTTCATTGCCTGTACATATTCGTTATCTTTTTTATCATAGTCATATTTACAGGTATAAAATAATAGTTCATTTGAGCTTCTATAACAAAATACCATAGTCTGAATAGCATATGAAAACCCAGAAAGTTATTTTCCACAGTCAGGGAAGCTGTGAAGTTCAAGATTGAGTTTTCGTCAAAGGCCCACTTCCTTATAGACAGACTCCTCACTTTAACCTCAGATGGTAGAAGGGGTGTTTCAGTCAGCATTCTCACTGACTGAAACATAATCCAAAACAACTGACCGCCACAGTTTAGAGGACGGAAGGTTTCTTTGCTCACAGTTCTGGAGATTTCAGGTGTTCAGTCCATGTCAGGCCAAGTTCCATAGGTGGAGCTGAGGGCATGGCACCGGGAAGCAGAGAGAAGGAAAGAGCACCCCACATCAGAGAGGCCGGAAGCAAGAGAGGGGCAAGGAGAGGAGGGGCTAAATATAATCCCCAAGGTCACACCCCCAGGGACCCTTCCCCAGCAACCAATCCCACCCCCGTTATGGCTGCCTTGTTTTTGTGAGAGCTACGGAGACTTTGTAAATCCAAACCATTACAAGGAGTGAGGGGTTTCTCTCAAGCCTCTTCTGTGACACTAATCCCACTCCTGAGTGCTCCACCTACTGACCTGATAACCTCCCAACGGCCCTATCGTTTAATACCATCACCCTTTTAGAGATGACATTCCTACTTAGGAACTTTGTTTGATTTGCATTTCCTTGAAAATTAGATATGTTAAACATCTTTTCATATGCTTGTTGGCCATTAGTATGTCTTTTTAAGAGAAATGTCTATCCAAATCCTTTGTCCATTTATAATCAAGTTATTATTATTATTAATTTGCTACTGAGTTATAGGAGTTTAATATATATTTTGGACACTTACTACTTATCAGATACTGGGCTAGAAAATATTTTCTCCCACTTTTTACTCTATTGCCTTTTTACTCTGTTGGTTGTTTCCTTTACTGTGCAAAAGTTTTTTTTGTTTTAGTTTGATACTGCCCATATGCCTAAATTTTCTTGTTTGGACTGTGTTTTTGGTATTATACACAATAAATCATTGACATACTTCCTGATTTATAAATATATTACAAAACTACAGTAATTAAAATAGCCAGTCATGGGACTTCTCAGCCTTAGCAATTGTGTGAGCCAATTCCCTTAATAAATGCACTGTCATGTATCTATATCTGTATCTATCTATTTATCTGCCTACCTATCTCCTATTAGTTTTATTTTTCTGAAGAACATTGTCTGATATGGCTTTCCTCTTTTAAATGATGTATAAAGAAACTTTAGAGGCTGGGAATTTAGATCAGTGATAGAGTGCTTGCCTAGCATGTACAAGGCTCTTTGTTAAATACACAGCATTACAAAAAATAATAAAAATAAATAAGAGAGAAAAGAAAAAGAAAAAAGGAAAAGATTCTCTCATATGTTGAAGCTAGTAAGAAAATAGGAAACAAAAGGTTCTTTAGATAAAGGAGAAGAATGGCCAGTGAAATAATGACGGGGTATTGGAGGAGGGACATGGGGAGGGTTGAAAGAAGAGCTGATAAAGGAAACACTTCAAATAATGTTATGTCCATATGTGAAAGTATCACTTCCAATCTCACTAATATGTACAAGGAGGGGTAGGTAGCAGGGTAGGATCTGGAAGGAAATACACAAATTGCTGTGTGCATGTATATTTGTATTGCTTTGAACCTCACTATGATGCATAATTACAATGCACTAATAAAAGTATAAAGAGAAATGTTCATAAACAATATGTATAAAATGTATTATTGGGCCTATACATATGGAAATATGGTATACTTAACAACAAGGCATATAGAAATATTGGCTACAGCAGATCTTTTTTGAGTAAGGAAATGGAAATAGATATTAACACTAATCCATAAGTTTAAATAATTAAAAACAGAAATGGTAAATAAGGAGCTTAGTATAAGAAACTCTATGAATACATTTGCTTACCTTTCATCTCTCAGATTCTTTAAGTCATAAAATGGTATAAATAAATAACTATAGCCATACCTCTTTTCATTATACTTTGTAGATATTGCATGTTTTTTACAAAATATGTGATCTACATCCAACAAGTTTATCTTCATCATTTTTCAACAGTATGCACTCTGTTTCTGTCATATTTTGGCAATCCTTAAAATATTTCAAACTTTTTAATTACTATTATATCTATTATGGTGACATCTGATGCTACAATTTTCATTGTTTTGAGGCACTACAAACAATATCCATATAAGACAGAAAATGTACCAAACAAATGTATGTGTTCTGGCTCTTCCACTGATCAGCTGTTTCTCCTATCTCTCTTCTCCTCCAGGCTTCCTAGTCACCAAGACACAAAAATATTGAAATTAGGCCAACTAATTACCCTACAGTGGCCGCTAAATGTGCAAGAGAAAATATGAGTCACGTATCTCTGACTTTGAATCAAAAACTGGAAATGTTTAAGCTTAGTGAGGAAGTCATATCAAAAGCTAAGATAGGCTGAAAGTTAGGCCTCTTGTGCCAAACAGTTAGCCAAGTTGTAAATGTAAAGGAAAGGTTCTTGAGGAAATTAAATGCGCTACTTCAGTGAACACACAAATGATAAGAAAGTGAAACTGTCTTATTGCTAATATAGAGAAACTTATAGTAGCCTAAATAGAAGATCGAATCATAATATTCCATAATAACCGTAATATTCTCTTAGGTGAACACCTAATCCACAGCATGGTCCTAAATCTTTTCAATTCTATGAAGACTGAGTGAGGTGAAGAATCTGCAAAAGAAAAGTTTGAAGCTAGCAGAGGTCATTGTATGAGGTTTAAGGAAAGAAGCCATCTTCCCACACCATGTCCATATGTGAGAATACCAATGCCTATCCCGATATCTTCTATGGGGAAGGGGGGAGGGAGAGGAAAACTCACCAGCTGCTCTGTGCTTGTATGCCCCTATCACTATGAACTACATGACAATGTGAGACTATAATGCACCAATGAAAGTATAGAACAATAAAATGAGGATAATTCCCTTAACTGCAAAATAAAAGTTGAGAGTGAAGCAGCAAGTGCTGACGCAGAGGCTGCAGCAAGTTATCCAGGAGACCTAACTATGATGATAGATGAAAACGGCTGTATTAAACACCAGATTTTCAATGTGGACCAAACACCTTGTATTGAAAGAAGATGCCAGCTGGGATTGTCATGGCAAAGAAGGATAAGTCAATGTTTGGCTTTAGAGCTTCAAAGGACAGGCTGATTCTATTGTTAGGGGTTAATAAAGCTGAGAACTTAAAAAATGAGGCCGCTGCTCACATAACATTCCAAAAGTGCTAGAGCCCTTAAGATTTATAATAAATCTACTCAGACTATACTCTATAAATGGAACGAAAAAAATCTTGATATCATTTTACAATTTGGTTTATTGAAGAGTTTATGCCCAATGCTGAGACCTACTTGATAAATAAAATGGTTTCTTTCAAAATATTATTGCTCATTAATAATATTCTTGGACACCCCATGGCTCTGACAGAGCCATACTATATTAATGGTCTTTGCATACCTGTGAACACAGTATTTATTCTGCAGCTCATATATTGAGGAATAATTTTATATTTTAAATCTTATTATTTAATAGATATACTTCACATGGTGACAACCGGCATAGTGATTCCTCTGATGGATCTAGGCAAAGCAAATTTAAACACTTCTGGAAAAGATTCATCATTTTAGATGCCAGTAGGGATATTTTTGATTTGTGAAAGTAGGTCAAAATACCAACATTAACAGGAGTTCAGAAGAAGTTGATCTTAATCCTCAGGGATAACTTGGAATAGCTCAAGACTTAAGTGGAGAAAGAAACTATAGATGTGGTGCATATAACAAGAGAACTAGAGTGAGAAGTAGAGCCTGAAGATGTGACTGAATTATTATAATCCCATGATAAAAGTTCAGTGGATGCAGAGTTGCTTCTTATGGGTAAGCAAGGAAAGTGGTTACCTGAGAGAGAATCTCCTCCTAGTGACCATTGTTGAAATGACAGCAAAGGATGCAGAATATTACGTAAGCTTAGTCGACAATTCAGCAGCAGGATTCCAGGGGATTGACTCCAATTTTGAAAGAAGTTCTACTGTGAATAAATAAAATGCTACCAAAAAGTACCCCATGCTACAGAGGAATCCTTCCAGGATGCAAACTTTATTGCTGTCTTATGTTAAGAAATTGTCACAGCCACCCCAACCATCAGGACCACTATCCTGATTACTCACCAGCCATCAACACTGAGGCAAGATCCTCACCAGCAAAAAGATTATAACTTACTAAAGGATCAGCAGATTATTAGCTCTTTCTTTTAGCAATAAAGTACTTTCAATTAAGATATGTACATTTTTTAGATATAATGCTGTTTCACTTAAAACCCTATGCTATCTTATAAACGTAACTGTCATATGCATGGGAAAACAAAAAAAAAGTATGGAAGCTGTTTTACTGCAAAATTTTCTTTATTGCTGTGGTCCAGAATCAAATGAATAATTTCTCTGAGGTATTCCTGTATAACATATTGTTGGGTTTATAACATTTATAGATAAAATATATGTAATAATAATACTATGAGCACGGCATCATGGCACATACAAGGTGAAGATTGTCAGACTGAACTTAAAAATAAGATCTAATATATGCTGTCTATAGAAAAATACTTTAAATTCAAAGGTACAAACAAGTTGGAATTAAATGGATGGGAAAAGATATATCAAAGAAATTGAAAACACAGAAATTTCAAACACATAGAAACAAATGTATAAAAACCAGAGTGATATATTAATATTAGAGAAAAATAGACTACAAAACAAAAAAATGCTACTAGAAAAGAGGAGAGATTGTTTAAAAACAATATAGAGTCAATCTATCAGAAATATATAATGATTATAACATATAACTGTACCTAATAACCAAGCTTCAAAATATGTAAAGCACATAATGGCTAAAAAGAAGGGAGAAAACAATAATGTTATTTATATACATCAATAACCCACTTTTAAGCAATTAAGCAGAATATAAACAAAATCATAAGAACACATGAATGATAAAACTGTTATCTGTAATAGATACCTAAGAACACAGCACCCATAGTAGAAAAATATTTATTCTGCTCAAATATACTGAGAATATTGTAAATAATAGATATGCTATACAAGAAAACAAACCTCAATTTAAAACACAATTAAATAATAAAAATTAAAATGGAATAAATTTGGAAAACTTACAAATGAGTAGAAATTAAACAACAAACTCTTAAATAGTCATGGAGGCAAGGAAATAAAAAAGGAAACTAGAAAATACTCTGGAATAAATAAAAATGAAGATGTAGTACATCAAAACTTATAGTTTAAATACTGCTTTGAGGGAAATTCATAGCTAAAAATGTGTTAAAATCCCAAATAAATAACCTAAACTTTTCCTGACCACAAAAAAGAAGAGTAAGCAGATAAAGAGCAAGCAGAAGAAGGAAATGTTAAAGATTAGAATATAAATAAATAAAATACAAAATAGAAAAAAAACAGTGAAAGTCAGTAAAAATAAAAGCTGGTTCTTTGAAGATTGATTCCCCTCAGGTAAGGAACAAAACAAAAACATACATTTTGTCAGTTCTGGTCAGCATTATACTGGAGGTTATAGGCAAGGCAATTACGCACATTTGAAAGTAATAAATAAAATTATATTTGCAAATGATATAATTTTGAGTATAGAAAATACAAAGAAATCTACTAAAATCCTTCTCAAACTGATCTATACATAAAATGCAACTTCTACCAAGATCTCAATGACTACTTTTTCAGAAAGGGAAGAATTGATTCTTAATATGAAATTGCAAATTAACTTGAATAACCTGTGCCTGAAAACAATGTTGTACCAGCTTGTCTAGAGAGTATATGCAGGTAATGTGATTTGCAGTAAACACGTTTTTTTCCTTCTGGTGTCTGGAACTTCAGTAACAGGTCAATGAGATGGGCACCGTGTGTCCACATAGCAGACCATCAATGAAATCCCTGGCTCCTGGGTTCAGGCGAACTTTCCTGGTAGATGGCACTTCGCATATGTCCACACATTGTTGCTGAAGAACTAAGTTGTGTGCTGCACTACTCCACTGGGAGAAAAATTTTAGAAGCTACCATATAGTTGCCTCCAGACTTTCACTCATACATCCTTTTCCTTTGATTATTTTTCTTTTTGTCCATTTGCTATAGTAAACCATAACTTTGAGTACAATGACTTAAAAGCCCTGTGAGTCTTTTAGCACAGAACTTAGGGAGGGTCTTAAGGACCCCTGACAGAGTTGCTGAGTGTCTCTTGTAGAGGTCAACAACACTATTCACATTATATTGTAAAATATGGAATATGTGTGCCCCAGAATTGCAAAGCATGGGAAAAGAGCATGTAGATAACTCATAGCTATCTTTAACTCCTCATTTAAAGTGACACAGTAGTTGAAAATATTATATTGTTCCTAACTGTTATAGGGAACATCTTTGAAATGTAGAGTATCTCATGGACTCTTTGATGAGTGAGTGTGTCTGTGGAAAAAAGTAAATCCTTTTGAAATCGATGAAGACATTAAAATAGATCTTCTGAAATATCTAACATAAAATTTTTAAATTATTTTAGGGGAAGAAACAAGTTGTTGTAATAATCAGGAAGCTAGTAGAGAAGTAAAACAACATTTGAGTAGAAAAAAAGTTAACAGAAGGACTTCAGGTAATAGAGGAGAAACTCCAGTGGAGCCAGGGAAGTGGTCTAGGGGAAGGGCAGGGAGAGGGAGAATCAATGAAGGAATCACTTTCATTGACATTATGTACATATGTAAGAAGACCACAGGGGAAAGCCCACCAAGTGTGTGCATGTATGTCACTATCTCTAGGATCTACATTATGATGCGAGACTACAATTCACCAATGAAAGTATATAAAATAAAGTCACTAAGACACACAAAAAGAAGATAACAAATCAAATTTGGCTTGAAATTTTTAATGCAGTCCAATACCAATGCAAGATTTTATGTAAGGTATTTTTATATAAACCTCCTAAGAAATATAATAACTTGATATAGTTAAAACCTTAATTTTAAAAAAAGAAATGGAGAAAAAGATTTAAAAAATTGAATTTTCTAAATTCACTGAAAGGAGTGAGCAAAATATAAAAATAAATGTAGATTCATCAAGAGTTTTAATAAGTGCAGCTAAAAATAGGATGTTTAACACATCCAGGATATTATTCTAACATGTATCTATAAGTAGGAATTTCGAAAGTTCTGTAGTCTTCCAAAATCAACACTGGCTCTATATTTCAGTAATTAGAACATGTAAAGGTTTTAGTTTTCTGCTAATGCACTTAAAATTCTGGACATGGAGGTATTTTAGTTTTTCAACTCATACTCGCTGACCTAATCACAAATAACTTGTTGACCAAAATACAATATGTATTGAGTGGCAGCTATTTTTTACTTAGTCTTGTCTTTATAGACCCAGAACTTTCTAAATACACTGCCTCTGAAGAAACTATCAGTAAAGAATATTTGATCAAGAGACTATTGATTTATGAGACAGAAATTGAGATCCTTAGGATTCTCTAAAGAGACCTAACAAGAACAGACATGTGATATTAGCAAAGACACTCTCTCATAGCTGTATACCAAGATGGAGCAACTGTAAGAGATCGTAAAAAAACATTTAAAGATAGATAGTTTTTAGAAGCTAATACTGAAACAAGGGAAAGATGTACTACACAATATGGCTGGAGGGTCAGAGAAAGCACTTGAAAACTTTAAAAAATACTCATTAATAGGGCCAATAAAGTTCAGAAATAGACTACCAATCAGGTAGAAGCCAGTTTGCCAGCAGTCCAGGTAATATAACAATAACAATCTATGTTAGAGAGATTATGCCTAACTCCAGAGCAGAAGAAGAATGTCAGAAAAAAGCATCTATTAATTGTGAGAAACAGAATTGGTTGTTAGCATAGCCAAAAGAAGCAGGAAGAAAAATAATAATTTAAACTTAGGTAGCTTTAATAAAATACTGAGTAGGAATGTAGGAAATGTTTGAAAATTGTTACAAATGTGCTAAGTGCTATTTTAAAGAAATGAAGACACAATTATATAGTTCTTTAATTTCAAAGAGAATAATTGAGAAAATAAAAGTTGAAGAAATTTCTGATAAAACAAATTGCAAAATGGCAAAGCTCTCTAAAAAGCTATTTGCTCTGAAATGTTACAACTTTGAAATGAGCATAATGATCATTAAAGATTAACAATTTAAAGAAAAACCATTTTTTCCTAATCCAGAGCTTATAACCAAAAGTAAAAGCTTAATGGGAGCTATATAAAAACAAATTTAAGAACTTTAAGAAGAATACATTGCAAAATAAACTCAAGATTCATCCAAAACAGCTTGCATTATTTTAAAATTATTATTATTTAAATGAAGTGACTTTTCCCACTCAGGTTATATTGCATGTACAGGGAAGGGAGGGGAGAAGGTATTTGAGCATGTGTGTACACAAGGATATGTTTTGCAAGTTCTGATATATTCTTTCAAGATGAGCATAATTATAATTAAGGTTAATTTCATTTGTACATAAACAACATATATTTTAACTCACAAAATATGAGTGAGAGAATTCCTGCTCATTCCAAGTTAACCATAAAATAAAACAGAAGCCATCTATCACAGCTTTTGAAAAATATACTATCTATGTTACCTATCTTGTATTTATCTACATTTATCTATAATCAATTTTATTTTTTTCTATACTGTGCATTCTCTGGAGATTGGCAAGTTTACAGTGTTAAACTATTCACTTGACGGCAAAATGCAAACAAAATCATCATGTATTTTTCATCTTTTTTAGTGTTTTGTAAATTTAAGGTATTAAATACCAGTTGTACCTAATATCTCTTTAAGATGGGATTAAAATTTTTCTTTTCCTTTTCTTTGCAAGCAGTTCTATATGACAAAATCAATCATGAAAACAGACTTGGACTTTCATTCCTGGAAAATGTCTATTACTAAAGATTGTTTTGTGAGAGCATTAAAACATACAATTTAGCCAAAATACCACATGGTGTTTTACTTATGTAAAAACTTATAAAACACATTATTTGAGGGATAAAGTATTTGGTTTTCTGCTTTTATTTTTTTAAAAACTGTATCAAGCTGAGCATGGTGGCATAAGCCCATAATCCCAGAACTTGGGAGGCTGAGACAGGAGGATTTTGAGGAAAACCTCAGCAATTTAGCAAGATCCTATTTCAAAATAAAATATAAAAAAGGGGCTAGGAGATTCTCTCAGAGGTAAAATGCCCCTAGGTGCAATGCCTAGTAACAAAAAAATAAAATTATATGTGTATATATATAAAAATATACATATATACATGTACATACTTTTAAAACAACTGGAAAAGCTGTGTGTAGTAGTGCATGTCTATAATCCCTGTACTTGAGAGGCTAAGACAGGAGGATTGCAGATTCGAGGACAGTCTCAGCAACTTAGTAAGACTCTCAGCAACCTTGAGAGACCCTGTTTCAAAATAAAAAATAAAAGGGGCTGGTTGAGGACGTAGCTCAGAGGTAGAATGCCTCTGGGGTCCAATTCCCAGTATCAAAAAAACAAAACAAAAACAAAAACAAAAATCACCTGGAAATACCACACACATTTTAAAAGCCATAGCAAGTTTACCATCTAATATACTTATTGTCATGACTGCTATGAAAGTATATGTTTGAAATAGTCTCAGAGAAAATTATTAGATCTTCCAATGCAGAAATGTAATGTTGTAAAATGCAGCTTAATGGCAATAGTTACAGCCATAACATTCTCATTTCTGGCAAGTGAACAGACTATCCAACAAAATAACCCTAAGAACTTTTTCTTTCTTCTGTTAGAAATTCCTACACTTCAAATTCCCTCTATATTGAAGACAATGTTAACTACATTTCCCCACTGTGGTGATTAATTGAGGAGGCAGTGGCAGATGAAAATACGGAGAAAACTCACACTCTCTTGTCTCTCCTTTTTATTCATCATCAAATAGTCAACACTCTCATCATTTTTTTTAATGGTACTGGGGCTTGAACCCAGGGGCTTACTACCTCCAAGCTATACTCCCAGCCCATTTTATTTTTTTAATTTTGAAACAGGGTCTCAGTAGGTTACTGAGCGTATCCCTAGGTTACTGAGCGTCTCCCTATTGCTGAGGCTGGCCCCGAACCTGTGATCCTTCTGTCTCAGCCTTCTCAGTACTAGGATTACAGGCATGCACCACCACACCTGACTCTCATCAATTTTCATAATCAAAGGAAAATAGTGAAAATATTTGTTTATTTACTACTACATATTTGTTTTGCTTGTGTGTGTGTGTGTGTGTGTGTGTGTGTGTGTGTGTGTGTGATACTGGGGATTGAATCCAGGGGCATTTTATCTCCCAGATATACCTCCAGACCTACTTTATTTTTTATTTTGAAACAGGGTCTCCTGTGGTTGCTGAGGGTCTCACTAAGTTACCTAGAACTGGCCTTGAACCAAAAATTCTCCTGTCTCAGCCTCCCAAGCACTGGGTTTACAGGCATGCATCATAGCGCTCAGCTAAAATGCTTATTTTTTTCTACCACTATCTTAGTCCATTCAGGCTGCTATAGCAAAATACCACAAAGAAGGTATCTTATAAAGAAAGAGAGAGAGAGAGAGAGAGAGAGAGAGAGATTGATTTACTTCTCACAGCTCTTGAGGCTGAGAAATCCAAGATGGAGTCACCTAAAAATTTGGTGTCTGGGGAAGGTTTGCTTTTGGGTTCATAGATGTTGCCTTCTTATTGTCTCCTTAATGGTGGAAGGTTTGAACAAGCTCTCTGGGAACTTTTATATAAGAGACATTTCAAGAGAGCTCCATCTTTTTTGTTGTTATTTTGTTTTGTTTTTTGGTACTGGGGATTGAACCTAGGGACATTATACCTCTGAGCTATAACCCTAACTTTTTATTTATTATTTATTTATTTTTAATCCTTGAAATAGGGTATTGCTAAGTAGTTGAGGGTCTCACTAAGTTTCTGAGGCTGGTCTTGAACCTGTGATCCTCCCGTCTCAGCCTTTCTCCCAGCTACTGGGGTTATAAGCATGCACCACTAAGCCTGGCTATGAGGGCTCCATCTTCATAACCTATTCACATCTTAAATGTCCTACGTCCTAATACCATCATGTTGGGAGTTTGGATTTCAACCTGTGAATTGTGCAGGACACAAAAATTAAATTTATAGCAACCACCCACTGTGATGCTGCTAAGGAAAGGAAAGAATCCCAGGGCCAGGCATGGTGGCACACACTTGTAATCCCAGTACTTGGGAGGCTGAGACCAGAGGACCCGGGTTCATGGCCAGCCTCAGCTACTTAGTGAGGCCCTCTGCAACTTAGTGAGACCCCACTTCAAAATAAAGAATAAAAAATAGGGCTGGGGGTGTAGCTCGGAGGTAGAATGCCCCTGGGTTCAATCCCTGGTACCACCAGAAAAAAAAAAATCCCAAGAAAGGAGACAAACAAGACCAGCATTGCAGCACTTCACAAGTAACCATATTTATTTCTCCATGAAAATCCTCATACCCACCCCACTCAGTTTATTTCCTGTCCCAAATACTCAGCATTCCCCCAGAATCACCTCAGGATTCTCATCCCATATGCTGAGCCACGACCTCCCACCCCCAGAGCACCACTGCCGAATTCCACTTACTGGAGACCAGCTCCCAGGCATAAGTACTGTGAACAAGTTCCAGAAGCTCGGGGCATCCCCATTCACGTGTTAGAGTCATAAGGAAAAATGTCAATTTTGTGGTATCCATAACTGCTTCACAATGCATTATATATTCCAAAATAAGATAAGATTGCTGTCTATGACGGTTGGCTTCTCTGGTCCTTTCAGTTACAGTGTCATGCTTCAGGTACATATTTTAACTTCAGCTAACATGACCTAACCTGAGAGAATAATTACTGCATATGGCACAGCACTTTAAGCAGGGAAATATGTCTACATTCCAAAAAAAATTTTTTTAAGTTTTTGTTTTTAGTATGTATGCTTCTACTGAATTCCAAATGTTTCCTTAATGGTGGGAGATCCCAGTTATGGTACTATTCCTGGAATTTCTCCTCCCTGTTACTCACTCTACCCTCATGGATTTAGGGTAGAATATATTTGGTCACCCTTAACTATCTCAAATCCTTTTTTTGGGGGGTGGGGTGGGGTGGAGATGCCTCAAGCTTTTACTTCTGCATGGACCAAGTAGTAGCTGAACATAACCGCCTCTTCATAGACACACACGCATACTTCGAGCTATTTTTTCAACTTATGTCTTATTAGTATTGAGTTTACCATTTTTGTTTTCAAATGTCAAACTCATTTCTCAATTTGTTTAGAATTCAAGCTCAGAAAGAACAGTGGTAAATACTGAGTCATTCAATGACACCCCCCCAAACGGGTTTGGAATTAAGGAACTGTGATACAAAACAAAAAAAATGATAATTTGGGAGAAAATATACAGGAGAGAGGATTTGTTGGTATGAGCACACATGGCTTTGAGCTCTGTGCCTAGGGCATTTTGACCTCAGTGTGTACAGCAGCTTATGTGGGGACTCTTGGGTATTTACAGTGATGCTATTGGCTTTTAACTCCCGTGCACTGGGCAAGAGGCTTTAGCATACAGGCTGTCTTGGCAGGATTAGCACAAGCAAAGGCATGGGATGAATAGGCCTCAGCAAAAAGCATGGGTGGCTTTGGCCAAATGTGGGGGACTGTGGGATGCAGGCTGTGGCATCTTGGTCTTGAACTGCACTTAGAGTATAGGCTCTGGCAGCCGGGGCCTTAGCAGATGCCTTGGCAGATGCTGGCAGATCACAGAGGCCTCAGTAAGCAGGCACAGCTGAAGCAAACACACAATTATTGAGAAAAGAGTGTCTTCACAGGCCATTTAGGCACTGGTTGGCAGAACAATCTTTGCTACTTTAAAACCGCAGCTGTGTTACACTTGGGCTAGTAGCATGAGCGAGGTTCTAGCTTTAAATTCTAAGTTCCAGAGTTAAGAAGGTAATGCTGGATAGGCTGACCAATTTCACTTGAATCTTCTAGAATGAAAGAAGAGAATGAGATAATGAAAAACCAGAAAAAAATCCACAAAACCCCAAATACCAGACATTTAGCCCATCAGTATAGAAAACATAGTCACAATTCAAAATTTTTAATACCAAAGCAAAGGAGACTCATGGCTCACCTGTTGATTCTTAATAGGCCACTAGGGGCTTGACTTAGCAACATCCACCACAGGTTTAGCAGCAGAGGATTTCTTAGATGAATGCGAAGTTGGCAGGTAAATATTTGCTAGAGAAAGGGTTTCTTAGACTAAAGTAGTACTTTGAAGTAGTGGAAAATCCAGGGATGAATGTGCCCTTGATCTGAGACTATGGTCTCTGATTCACCATATGGGCTGTGTACTGGATTCATTATTGGAATGTCAGAAATGCAGTGCTTAAAAGGAAAATGGTAGCTGGGTGTGGTGGCGCATGCTTGTAATCCCAGTACTTGGGAGGCTGAGACAGGAGGATCTGGGTTCGCGGCCAGCCTCAGCTACTTAGTGAGGCCCTCCACAACTTAGGAGACCCTGTTTCAAAATAAAGAATAAAAAAATAGGGCTGGGGGCGTAGCTCGGAGGTAGAACGCCCCTGGGCTCAATCCCCAGTACCATAAAAAAAAGAAAAATGGTAATTCATGTGCTCATCAGAACTCCATGATTAATCACTTGATAGGAGTGAGTTTTGATTCAGAAAATTTTGGAGACAGGGTAGAAAATGAGTGATATCCTGGTCCAATAAAACTAAATTCAATATTTACTTCATCTTTCTCATTTACTGTCTTAACGTGCATCCTCCACTACAGTCCCTTACAGCATGAAAAACAAATTCTGAGAACAAAGTTTTGCCAGGGATAAACTGTTCTAGGTGTGGTAGACAGCTTCTGATATATATTTGGTAGGCTTGGGTTCTGTACCATGGAATATTATATGTACTATTAACAATAGTACACATTTTTAAAAGTGAGGCACATCATAAGGTCCCTAAAGAACCATACCAGCCAGGTGTGGTGGCTCATAGCTGTAATTTCAGTACTTGGGAGGCTGAGACCGGAGGATACAGGTTCAAGTCCAGCCTCAGCTACTTAGTGAAGCCCTCCGCAACTTAGTGAGACCCTGTTTCAAAATAAAGAATAAAAAATAGGGCTGGGGTGTAGCTCGGAGGTAGAATGCCCCTGGGTTTAATCCCCGATCCCGCCAAAAGAAAAAAAAATAACAACTAAAAAGTTCTGGGGGTGTAGCTCAGAGGTAAAACACCTCTGTGTTCAATCCCCAGTACCAAACAAACAAAAAAAGCCATCCCATTCCCATGAGAAATAGTTCTGATTGTAGCTATTGAAGGAGGAACAAAACTCAGGCATTGAGAACAATCTCAATAAATATATTAAATCTCAATCTCAATATATATATATTAAATATATATATTTAATATATCTATAGTATGTATTCAGAAGAGGTGAAATTTTGCATTAACTAATTGGAAACACAATATTGCAAGGAAGCAAATTTCATTTTGGTCTTCAGTTACTATGGGTCTTAAAACATTTTATGATCTTAGTTTGTGAAAGGGTTTAAGCTTTGTGACTTTAATTCTCCTTTGGAGATTCATAATTGGAGGGGGATTATATTTGAATTTGGGGCATCTCTTCATGCAGCCATTTTATTGCAGTGTTTTTGTATATTCTGTTCTTGGTTAAAGTTGCCTTAAGTTTCAGAGTAGGGCTGAAATTGGCTAAGTCAAAGTAAGTAAATATGCAACATATGCAGTGGGAAATAGAACCGGAAACAACTATTTAGACTTCATACAGTAAACACTCAGAATTGATGAAATTAATGTTGTGATCTGAGCTATTTGCATCCTCAGTGCTCCCAGGAGGATAACAAAATTGTGATGGTTGGGATTGAGAGCCCAGCATCATGAAGGTGAGAACATAATTCCTTAGAATGACGGTGAATCGTCTCTACAAAGGAATTAGCCAGAACCCTAGTTGGCTATCGATTGATGATGAAGCCCACTGAGCCAGCACAATAAAACCTAACAGGAAACAAAACTGTGGCATTTTAGGGTGATGCTGTGAGTAGGACTACAACTTCTTTTTCCTAAGGTTTCTTTCCTGTGAAGGAGCCTCACTTACTATAAAACTCATGACCTCTATCTCATGGGAGATGCTAGAACTATCTGATTGCTAATCTTTGGAATAATATTTTTAAATAATTGGGTCCTTCCTTTTTTTACCTTAGTAGTAAAGTACTCACAAAGGAAAGGCATTTCCTTTTGCTGTGAGTTTTTTTGTTATGGTTTGGAAATAAAATGTCCCTGGAAGAGCACATGTATAGACAATGCAAAATGTTCAGAGGTGAAATAATTGAATCATGAGGGTTCTAATTTCATTAATGGATAAATCCATTGCTGGATTAATGGATCTATTGGGTGGTAAGGTAGGCAGGTAGGGTATACACGGGGGAGGTGGATTAGGGAGTGTGGCCTTGGGGACTATATATACGTATATATATCCCTCATCCCATTCACTCTCTCTCTGCTTCCTGCCACCATGCCCTGAGCTCCACAAATATGTTGGTATGGTATGGACTGAAACCTCTGAAATCTCCGACACTGTGAGCAAATACATCTCTCATCCTCTAAGTTGTAGTCATCAGGTATTTCAGGTCACAGCACTGAGAATGTTGAATGAAAGTTTTGTTTTCAACATCACAAGTCTTCTGCAAGCTGACCATTACTTCTCCTCACCACCTCTTCAACCTTCTGGTTGGAAGGGCTGACCCCTGACAAGGAAGTTCATCTGATGGTATGGGTCAGTCTGTGAAAAGCTGTGGTTCAATTAGCAGTCCACCTCAGCTAACATAAATGCCTTGACTTCTCATTTGCCAGACAAAACACTAATATTTTAGCCTATAATATTTTGTTTTTGTTTTATAAAGATTTTCAGAACCCAGGCAGTGATTAAAATTATTACTTAGTGTTCCCCTTCGAAGACACAAACACAAACACACTTTTCCAATGGAGACCACTGTTTAGCTGCTGAAAATCAGCTATGATTTTACAATTCCTTCCATATGTAAAGCTAGCAGAAAAGGCAACTTTAGCTACAGGCTGTTTCTTCCAAAACACATGGTAGCTGTGAGCAAAATTCACTCTCATTCAAATCAGTGTATCTCAGAATCTAGAAAATGATGTGATCAGTCTTATGCAGAATTATGCAGACATGGGAAAATAATAGTCCATCTTTAAATCCATACTCATAAACATGACTTTAGATACTAAGTTACATTGACTCTGGTACTGTTTTTATTCACCTTGCAAAAAGAATGGTGGACACCTCATGGAAGAATTTTTTTGGTTGACTATGTTATCTGCAAATGATTTATATAATTATTAAAAGCAAAATGTTTTTATTGCTATTTAATGATGTTTGAGAAGGCCCACAAGAGTAAGAAAAATTTTCTTTTCTTTTCTTTTTAAGTGATGCAAAGTAGAATATGTGGTAGGGATAAAAAAATCCCTCTAGGGTTTTTGGAATGCAGACCAATAATGAAAGCGTGGACCTTGGTTTATGAGTTGGAAGGATAATATGTACTATAGAAATAATGGGAGGACAAGTGGGAAAATGAAAAATATAGAAGCCTTGTGTGCCTAAGGAAAGGCATTGACATTTTCAAATGATATTTGATAATGCCATTTCTGTAAATATGTTTTAAGTACAGAAACCTTTTGCATGAAAGACCTGTGGAAACTTTTTCTTAGGAAGTCTTGAGAGACATCGAAGAAATCTTTAAAAATAGTGCCGATTTTTACTTTATGAAATGGATATCCAGACATTTTAATGTGTACTGAGGCACGATGTCGCTCTACTATTCCAGCAACTTCTATTCCAACTTTCCTATTTGTTTCTTTTCCTTCACAAGGACTCAGATTTTATGATTTATAATTATTAGCAGTAATATTTTTACTATTTTGGGAGTGTGGATCTGATCATGGTGCTGATTTCTTTCCCAGAAGGACTTCCACATTGTGGTCTCTGTGAACATATAATAAAGTATATTCTGTAATAATAATAATAATAATAATAACAACAATAATAATAATCTTATATTTCTGTTTTCTTGGGCTTCCTAAAGGAGAAAATAACTGTAGAGATACCCAATATCTAAAGTAAAATTGTTATGGTATGTCCTGCCTTCACAACTTGATCAAGTTATCTAAGTGTTCTTAGTTCAGATTCTTTTGCTTATAAAATAGTGGTGGTAATGTATATATTATATAGGGTTGAGGGCTACATGCAGTTCTATAAAAGCATCTTAAATATAAATGCCACATAACAAATATTATATCTCTTTCACCTCCTCCATGAGCATTTTCTGAAGAACTAGTATCTAACTCATATCTAACTTGTAGAGATCTGCTGACTTCATTCTTACAATGCCACTTGCTGAGACAGTCATATAAACTTTATTATAAATGTGACATTTTTAGATGGAATAATTTTAGAAACAGCCTAAATATATTGGTGCAGCCTATATATCATCTTTCTATTTCCTTATGGATTTCACAAGATAGAGACATTTTTGGACGAAGGTAATTTACCATTTTTAACGAAACTGTCCATTGAATAAGCAATACACAACAGGAGTCCTATAACAATGCTGCTATGGGAACATGCCTTCTTTACCATTTGGCTATGCATCAGGAAACACTTTTTCTATTATTCTCTTTCTATTTAAAATGTTTTGTGACCTCAGGTGAATCATTAGTCTCTTTAGGTAACTCTTGTAATATGTTATATGATTTCATATAAAGGGGGTTGGTTAAAATAATCTGTATACATTCATTCAGCTCAAACACAAAACAACCACAATCCAAATTTATACATGGTGTTAGAATTTTCTGAATCCCAAACTCCATTTTCCACCCAAAGGCCTAGGAACACTAAATTCTAAAACTTTTTTTCCCCTCTGTATTGGTCAGGGTTCACTAGATTAACAGAATTCACAGAATGAATATATGAAAAAGGGGTTTATTAGATCAGCTCACAATGTAGTCCTGAGTTTTGACTGCACGTGAAGAATCAGAGGAATCAGTAGCTGGTCAGGTGGTCTACGAGCTGGAGCCTTAGGATTGAAGCAACCACCAATTCAGTCCAGTCCAAGATGTGAAGATAAGGAAGCTCTTCGGAGAAACGATGGTGAAGTTTCAGTTCGAAGGGCTGGAGGCCGATGATCTCAGATGAGAGCAGAAGATCAAGAAGCTTTTCAAGGAAACGGTGAAGTTGGAGACTGACGATCTCAGATGAGAGCAGATGCGTTTTCTTCAGGAAGAGTCGCGGCTCCCTCTACATGGCTTTCTCCTTCTTTTTATCTAAGTCGTGCACCTATCAGAACCCTGCTACCCACATTTAGGGCAGGACTTCGGGTTCAATCTGCTGTTACACAATCAAAGTCACATGATCTTAGGTGGGTCGAGTTGACAAACCAGACCAACTATCACACCCTCTGAGCATGAACCTGTCTAGAAATTCACATATGAAATTTATTTGGTTCAATATCAAGTTCCTGAGCTTTTGTCCTGAACTTGGGATCAACTTTTTAGTATGGTATTACCAAAATCTCTGTTTTCCATTGCTCAGAACTTTTCTTTGTCTGTCTCGGTCTGAATTTCCTTGGTCTGAACATGATTGCAGGTTTCAGAATCTTGGGCACTCTACATGTACTTTTGTGTGTGAGATTCCATGGGTATGGGAGATTTCTTCTTGCCTTTCTGAACTGAATATTTTTTGTTTCTGCAAGCAATCTCACACAACACAGAAAGGTTACAAGTTACCTGTATTTCACCTAACTCTAAATTGTTGTCCAAATTCTAAAAATATTAAAATATTTTCTGGAGTACCAAATAGGGTAGTTCAAGATTGGAATTTATATGACTCTGTGTGTGTGTGTGTGTGTGTGTGTGTGTGTGTAATAAAGGTTTTGATGAAGGAATCGAGAACACATTCATAGTGACACTGAATTTTGTCAAGTTGTTCTGGGCATAGAAGCCCAAACTAGTATTTAAAATGTCCCCGACAAAGAAGTTATCCCTTGGAAACAGTATTTTTAACAGGGAGAAGTGCAGAATAGTACACAGGGAAAAACATCTAAATATGCATGCAATAATCACAGAGGTGACTCCAGGGAATTAAAAAAATGTAAAAAATGTAGGGTAGAAAAGCTGGAAGATAGCATGTAATGGTTACTAACTTTCAAGAACTGACATGATAGACAGTATTTTGAGCCATAGGAAAGCAGAGAAGTAATCTTTTGGCTCTGCAAAAATCTGAGGATAATTCTTTTCCAAATTTTGCCACCAATGAGAACTTTATTACTGCAGTATGTTTATTTGCTCTATAACTATTTATTACAATCCTATTGTGCTGTGTGAAGTGCTAAAGATTGTCATTTGCCACTTTATTCTAATTATCCTGGGTAACAAAATAACACTCTTGTCAATATAAATGTCCCCTGTATCGCATTCTATTATTGTATTGTATTCTGTAGTAAACATCTGTTGCATTTTGTATGTCCATCATCTTTTCCTTTTAGAGATTGTCTCCTCCCCATCTGTTGATAATTTAATTAAAAACCCACACCATTACTGTTACTGGCCAATTTGACCCAGTGAGCAATTGAAGGATGGGCAGAGAATCAAAGATGAGCTGTTGCTAAGTTATTCCAGGACTCTTGTTAAAGTTATAAAGAAGTAGCTATTCTCTTTCCTTTGGATATCCTCAATATAAGTTTGGAATAAACCAGGAATTTCTTGCCCCTATTTCTTCTTTATGGGGAGAAACTGACTAGACGTTAGTTAAAGGAAATAAGAGTAAAGAATTGGATAAAATGAGAACAATCTTACTATCACAGAGTCCTTAAAGTGGACATGATCACTCCCCATCTCTGGATTTTAACGTTAAATGAGTTGATAGCATGTCCTTTCTCATTTTCTTAAGCTAATTTAATTTGTATTTATGTCACTTGCAACCAAAGAGTTTAGACTAATGTATATTCATCATTGGTTTTATTAATAGACCATATCATAAGGTAATACTCAGTGTATTCCTCTTCCCCAATCCCTCATAAGAGAATAAACGGTTTTCCTATCCATGTTTTGATAAGGAGGCAGAGCTATAGCAAAATAGATTAAGCAGCATCTTGGCATAGATGAGAGCTAAATCTTGTTTCTTCTGAATTATAATTTAGATATAAGGTTGTGAAAATATCATGGTAGCAGTGATGAATGCTTACCAGATGAAAGGAGCGATAGTTAATTTTATGTGTCAACTTGACTGGGTCGTGGGGTGCCCAGATATTTGTCTAGGTAGTACTACTGTGTGTGTCTGTGAAGGTGTTTCTGGATGCAATTTACACGTAAATCAATAGTCTCAGTAAAGCGGATTTCCCTCTCCACTGTGAGTGATCTGCATCCAACCCCTGGAACACCTGACTAGAATAAAAGGCTGAATAAAAAAGACTTCTCTCTGTCTGACAACTTCTGAGCTGGGATATGAGTCTTTTTCAGCTTTTGGAACAGGACATGGACAATGCATTAGGGTTCTCCGGAGACATGGAATAGGAGATTTATTGTGGGAATTGGCTCATGTGATTAAGGAGGCTAAGAAGCCCTGCCATCTGCTCTCTGCAAGCTGGAGCACCAAGCAAGATGGTATTGTAATTCAGTGAGTGTGAGGATCTGAGAACCAGCAAGGTGGCAGGGAAAGAGAGGTTCTATTGAGTCCCAGGTTCCAAAGACCCAGAACCAGGAGCAAGCTCTGATGTCTGACACCTACTGCTTGGGAAGAGAGGAAGGAGGTAGGGAGGGAGGAAAGAAGGGAAATGAGACAGACAGAGAGAGAGAAAGAGAGAGAGAGAAACAGAGAGAGAGAGAGAGAGAGAGAGAGAGAGAGAGAGAGAGAGAGAATGAATGGGAATATGAATTCTCCCTCCTCCACTTTTTGTTCCATTCAGGCCCTCAACAGATAGGATGGTGCCAACCTACATTGCCGAAGATGAGTCTTCTTTACACAGTTTACTGAATTATTCTAAACTCTTCAAGAAATACCCTTTCAGACATACCCAAGAATAATTTTACCAATTATCTGGGCACCTGCTAACCAGGGAAGTTGACATATAAGATAAACCATCATAAAGGTCCCTCAGCTTTCTTGAGTGAAGATATTGAGACTTCTCAATTTCCATAACTATTCAAGCCAATTCCTAGTAACAATTCTACCTATAGAGCTATACATTAGCATCCCCATCCATAGGAGATAATGTTGCAAGACCCCAAGTAGAAGCCATAGATAGTACTGAATCCTCTACATACTATGTTATTTTTTCCTATACATGCATATTTATGACAAGACTTAATTTATAAATAAGGCATGGTAAGAGATTTAAAATAATAACATAGAACAATGCTCACAATATACTATAATAAGAACAACTTAAAATGTATGAATTGTTTATTTCTGGAATTTTCCATTTAGTATTTTTGAACTGTGGTTGACTGTGGGTAACTGAAACTATGGAAAATAAAATGTTGGATGAGGAAAGACTATTGTATATATTCTCTGGAGAACTGGACTAATACAGATTTTGATACAGAGGACATAGTTCTCCAGTAGAACTTTCTGTGATGATTGAAATATTCTCTATTTTCCAATACAGTAGTCACTAGACTCTTGTGCCTATTGGACATTTAAAATTTTATCAGTCTGACGAAAGCTGCCTACTTTTTATCTAACTTAATTTAAATAGGTACTTATAGCTAGTGTCTACCTGTTGAAGAGAACTGCTCTAGAGTCATACCATAAATCAATCTTTAAAAGTAAATCTACTTATATATTTTGTCATATTTTAACTTGTATATTATTTTGCAGATTCATTTCCTTCTAGTCTCCCCTGTCCATTTAATAATTGTTAGTTTACTAATTAAGAGTACTTTATTGTTTTTCTTTTTATTTTACTAAGGAACAAATTAGAAGCCCCTTAGTGTTATAGATAAAATATGTTGCTAAAAAGGGTGGAATAGTAAGATAACTTAGTTTACCATCGATTCACCAAGAATCAAGTAAAAGCAGAATATTGTTTGCAGTCAAAATTGGGATCATCAGTTGGATTCAGTATTACCAGGCTGGCCTGGCTTATTTCTTAGAAGCACTCTGTAGTATTTCTAACAGAAATTCTATTAATTAGTAATACAAGCACAAAGAATCTTCTAAAACGAGGGAATGAAATGTTTCACACTAAAAATAGACACCGAAAAATTTGGCACATCTTCAAAAAGTAACTATAGGTATTTCTATTTACTATAAATTATTTGTTGCTGAAAAAGCCAAGAACAGTAAAGAAATGGTCAATGGTAGCTATATATGAGGAGTAGAATCACTAAAATATTTTCACTGGATGTCTGCTTTATTTATTCCTATATAGTTTATATTTTTATGGAACCATATGGATTTCTCTTATAAATAAACATCCAAGTGGGATTTACTTAAATGTGGAATTTTTAGTTTGAGTAGTTCCACTTTAGAATACTTAGAACTATTTAAGGGAAATGATGTCTTACAAAAAGACACAAAGAGAAAAGATAAAAAAATCTGAATTCATACAAGTTAAAACCAAAGGGTAGTCATTTTGTATGGGTGCACCCATTTCTTCATCAAAACCATTGAATGATTATTGTGTTATTATGTTTTGGTACTTTTTTTTAGTTGCTTAAATTCCACTGAACAAGCCAAAGTTCCTGCATTCTTACAATTTACATTATAGTTGAGGAGAAGAAAACAATATACATGACAGAAAATAAATAAGTTCAGGTTTATAAAGGGCATGAAAAAATAAAACGAGGTGTGTAAATGGGGTTTTGGTGGGGTGGGGCTGGAAAGAAAGAGGGTCATTAGTAAATGGTTCACTAAGAATGTCACAGTTGACAAGACTCCTTGGTAAAGGAAAGTGCATAATCATGTGGCAGTTATAAAATTGACTTAAAGGAATATAGAGAAAGTGTGTTTGCTTGTTTATTTGCTTTGTTTTGGTTTAATAAAGACCATTTTCAATATAATTATGTTCAAGGTTGAAAACCATCTTCAGGATGCATCTATGATCATTTGCAACACTTCTAGTTTACACATTATATACTACTGAACTCCAGGACCATATGCTTCTCTATGAAGTAGGGTGAATATTTGCTTTTTGGGGGGGATCTAGGGAAAGGTATTGTCCCTCTTGATGAGTTTAAGGTGTCTGATGGCCACATATCTTAGATCATTTAGATGCAATTATTGTAGAGATCAAACTTATACTGCAAAAGATCAATATATAGAGATCTACATATTGTGATTGCATATTTTAAAATGAAAAGGTAGAAATGTTGATTATAAAGCTACTTGGTATGTATGTTAAAAGGCAGAAACAGCCCAGCTTTAGGTAAATTTCTTAATATCTGTGAATTTATTTTCCTTGCTTTTATATACTGTCATCATCATAAGTTGAAATTTTAGCAAAAAGACAATTGGGGTGGAGGTGGGGTAAAATAATAGGCCAGAATTCTGAAGGAGGGCACTGAATGTTTTGTAAACAGTAGTCAATGCTAAGTTAAAATTTAAAGGCAGTTACTATGGCTGTAATCTATCATATATGTCACATATATAATATATGTTAAGAATATTATATATTATATATTATGCTATATAAAATATATACTGTACCTGTGAATTCTTAACACCTCTGCAACATAGGCAGTTGACATCAGATGTAAAATGCGGGGGAGCAAAGAGAATGACAATCAACACTTCTACTACTCAATAAGCTAATTTTCTTCCACAATGGTCCACATTTTCACCGGGCCATGAAATTTCTTTTTCTAGGTCAATTTACTATGAGTCAATTTGCTATGAGAGTCAATTTAGCATAGATTTTTAAGATTTTTAGTCCCAAGGAATCTCTAACAACTGTATATTTAAAATGTTTAAATATTTTACCTAAATTTAATATTTTAAAAGTGAAATATAAGTGTTCTGATTAACCATATCAAATCTCAGGAAATTAATCCATGGAGACAAAAGTGACAACTAATATTTTTTCCATTTCCATTTTAATAACTTTTAGCACAATTAAATTTGTAAATAATTTACTTTGTTCCCAGTAGGAAACAAAGGCATAAACGTAACAATCATGATAAGTCCCAATTCTTTCAAACTGCTGTAGAAATATTCATAAAGTACAAGCTAAGCGTGCCTTCCTCTGTGATAACTATCTTAAAAGAATTATAATATCCCTGGTACCATCGAGATGAGGGAGCTGCCATCCTATTCTGCAGTAGTATAAACGAAGAGGACCATATTCAAGGCAGGAAAATTTAAGAACTATCTTAATAACCAAATAATAACTACCTCTATAAAAATGTGTACAAAACTGAATGACTTGGATTTAAAACACTGGTTTCTCTTCATTTTACTATTTATTATAAAACATGAAATTAACCATTTAAAATATCTTTGCCATAAAAAGTGAAAAATATAGGGCCTAATTATAAAGGAAGTAAAGGAAATTTTTCCCCAAACAGGTTTAATATTTAATACTATTGCATACAGGGATACATGGATAGATGCCATCTCTTGGCAATTTATGAAATTAATTCATTGATGATTCATAAGAGGTCAGTTAATTTGTACATTTACTGTCACACTGATGCTATATGTAGACAATAATAGTCTTAAATTTATGAAATGAATATATTTAGAGATATTTAATTACATTCTAGGAATTGTAAGTTTCAGAAATTAATTTATTTATACAAATCTGTAACATTTTTACAAACCACATTTTTCTAAAATATTGAAAGATCTTGCAACCATCCAGTAGTTGATATTTTTAAAATTAATTGAGTGCATCCAAGAATACTTAGAGAATGGGTATTTATTCATTGTATAGGAATGGGTATCTCTTCTTTGTAGCCCCATTGTCTTATTGCTAAAATTTCAACTTATGATGTTACAATATATAAAAGTAATGCATTATTTATTCAAATGGCTAGAACTCATGTTTTGAGTGATTTTTACCCTAGGGCTGGTATAAGTGCAACGTCTCTCATATAGTAGTCACCTAGGTATGTAGACTAAAGAGCTCTTAATCATATGAAAGTTTCTGACTCTCACCATAATCAGATTTTCCACCTTTTTTTTAAAAAAAAAAGCTCTCTAATTAATCTGGGCATGGTGGCTCACACTTGTAATCCCAGTATTTGGGAGGCTGAGACAGGAGGATTGCAGGTTCAAGACCAGCCTCAGCAACTTAGTGAGACCGTTTTTCAACGTAAAAATATAAATAAAAAAGGCAGGGGGTATAGCCTGGAGGTAAAACCCCCCTGCATTCAATCCTCAGTGTCCCCACAAAACTATCAAATTAAATATCAATGTGTTCTATAGTTTACAAAAATTGCTATTTTTGTGCTGTGATTAGAAGGGGATCCGTGGGGCTCCTGAAAACAGGAATTTACCTAAAATTCCCTGGGCATTTTAGTTTTCTCCATTTTATAGAATACCCACTAGCATTTCCCCTGGGGATGAATATGTGGCAAAACAGTCTTATAGACCAATGCTTCTCAAACTTTGGCACAGAATTTTGTTACAATGAAGATTCTGTTTCAGTTGGCATTGTGAAGGGCCTGGGATCCTGCAGTTCTAACAAATTCCCAGGTATTGCTGATGCTGCTATTCTGAGGACCACGTACTGAGTAGCAAGGCTAGAGACTATTTCAGGGTAGAAATCCTCATTGCTGTAATAGTTAGCAACAAGAACCAAAATATGATCAGTTTCAGAGTATTGATCACAAGTGCTGAAATATTCATGTTCAAATTGGATATTTTCTTAAATATAACTGTCTTAGAGTAGATTTTTTAGCTCAGCATGAATTTAGAAGTGATCAAATTAAGCTTCTTCATATACCTCAGGACACTGAGGGTCAAGGAAGTTGAATATATGCTCACAGTAAATACAGCTAGAGGCAGGATGTGCATTAGAACCCAGGAACCCTGGCTACAATTTCAATAAAGAAACCAGAAACCCTAATTTCTTTGGCATTTCCATTTGTTATATTCTTCTTGACACACACCTATGCAAGAGTCAATAATATTAGAATTTCACCTTTTGATGCTCACAAGAGTTTAAACGATGGCAGTATCCGTGGACTTACTGACTTTCCTAACAGTTAAAACTCACAGTAGGCAACTACCTCCCACAATAACAAGGTTATTCACACATCCTCTTTCTTTTAGAGCTGGCTTGCAGTTTTATTATGGACATTCTACTCCTTAATTTTGAGAACCTGGGGAGAAAGGTGGGCAGAGAAACGAATGGGTCATTAGTTAAAAGGCAAGGGTTGAATTTGTAAAAGGTTGTGGCAAAGTAAGCAACAAATGGAAGAGTGAAGGGCATCAATATTGATCCTACCTCTCATCTTTCCCTCTGTCTTTTTGCTTGAAGGTTTCTATTGTGTAGTCTCTCAAACAAAGCAGACTTTATTTATGGTGTGACTGATTTAACACTACTGAAATAGTCCATCATCTGCTAATTTGGTCCAATTAAAAACTGGTCATAGGGAAAACCTGGAAATTAAGCTCATTTAGAAACACAACTTCTGATTAATTTATGTCTTGTTCATTTGTATTTTCTCTTCTAAAGGACACATTTCAGGGTGCTGATTTATAGCAGTTGTTCCTTCCAGCTTTAGGAGAGTTTCTTTCTATTACCACTTTGGTTGCTTCCATGAAGAAAGCACAGTTCTGCTTCTCCTCCTTCCTAAGGCTACTGCTAAAACATTAAAGAGGCTTGCTAGGATTTTCAGCTATCCTGGATTAGAAAAATCCCACCTCACCGCTAGAGCTACCATTTATAAAGCACTTACACATTGCGTGGCCTTTCACTAACATGTTTGCCTTCTCATTTAATCCTTACAACTCCAGGAGTTGAGCACTATTATTATCCCTGTTTTGCAAGTCGTGGAGGCTCCAGATTTAAACATTCAAGTAAATCGTCAAATATTATGAAACAAGAAGTGATGGCTATGGGATTTGAACCAGGGTCTACCTGATCCCAGGGCCTGTACTGTCACCCACCAGGCTCTGCTGAGAGTCACACCTAGATCAAGTCCAAATTCTCAAGAGCAACAACAACAACAAATTTCCTCTACTCCCAACTCTTCTCCAATACACGAGTTCTCGTGGGTAGGTAGGTGTTCTGCTCCCTATACTTAGTCTCTCCCACGCCCTCTGCAATCTTTCCCTTTTGCTTCGGGGAGCGTCAGAGATTGCTACTGCAGCTGGTGAGTGGGCAGGTGCAGCCACCATCTGCTCTAGGAGTCCAAACGCGCACGGGAACTTCGCACCCAGGACCGAGCCCAAGCACCAGGGCTTCCAGAACCTGCTGGGGACACGGCTAACCCCGCCCCCTCGCGGTGGCGATTGGCTGAACCCTTCCGGACGCCTCAGAACTGGTGAATGCAGGCGGTTGTTCCTCTTGGAAGTTGGGGCTAGACCACTCGAAGGAGGTGAGACCCGCCCCGAGTGCGTGAAAGGGGGCTTCAGTTCTTCCTGCCCGAAGGGTCCTTGAGAAGCCTGTTTGTTTTTCCCGGCGCTTGTCTCCACCCATCTTTCTCTCTCATTGGCCAGGACCGGTGGGCGGATGTGTTCCCATTGGTCGGGGGGCGGGGCCCGAGCCTGGCCAGGGTGGGGGCGGGGCCTCCGCCGCGCTGAGCTTGCCCTTGTGTCTGGTGCTCGGTAGAGCTGCCGCCGCTGCCGCCGCCGCCGCCGCCGCCACTGCTGCTGCAGCCTGAGCATCCGGGAGCCGCCGCCGCCGCCGCCGCCAGCGCTGCTTCCACAGCTGCCACCTATCCTCCCAGGACCCCGAGACACCCTAAGCGCGAGCGGCGGTGCTGCGTGCTTGCTCCCCCTTTCCCCCACCCCTCCCCTCCGTGACCTACCCACTCCTTGCAGCCCTCGCCCGCACCTCGGCTGACACCCCGGCATCCCTGCACCACCTGCTCGGGCAGCCCCGGCGGGCTCTGGGACTTGCTGAGCGCGCCGAGAAGAAGGCAAGCTCCAAACCCGTGCCCCGCAGACCGGTGGTCGCGGCTGCACCGCAAGCAAGAGGAGGAGGAGAAGAAACTCTTTCGCCCACCGAAACCCCATTCTGCGGGTGCTTTGCCGCTGCCGCTTCTGCCGCCGCCGATCCGCGTCCGCGGGTTCGAACACCGCAGCGGCCGGGACCGTGGGTCCGGCGGGCGCCGGGAGGAGGACACCAGCGGAGCCCTGCACGCGTGTGCCCGGCTCACCAGCATCTCCTTGCCCCCGCGTTCCTTCCCCAGACCCTTAGAGGAGGGACCATGATTTGGAAACGCAGCGCCGTTCTCCGCTTCTACAGTGTCTGCGGGCTCCTGTTACAAGGTAATCCCCGCCCCGCCGCGGGGAGCATCAACTTCACGCCCATTCCCCATCATCCTTATTCCACCCCACATTTCCACTCTCCCCTTCCAGTCGCCCAGTCCCCGGCGGATTCCGCCCCCTCCCCCTACTCCCCGGTGCGGCAGGGGGCAGAGGCAGTGTGCACCAACCCCTCGAATCTCTAGCGCTGGTTCAGCCCTGCTCGCCCAGCAGTCAGCCCCTTACGCGGCACCTTTCGCCTTTTCATTCACCTGAGCCTCCTTCATCTCACTCCATCCCCGCCAGCATCCTCCCTCCCACGCCTTTTGACTGGCAACTTGTGCCTCTCTCAACACTCCATCCTCCCACCACCCCCACCAGCCACCTCCCACATCACGCTCTTGACCGACCCTCTCCATCCCTTGTCATCTCTTTAACCTCCCCCTTTTCGGGTCGCCTTTCCCTTTCCCCTTCTCCCCACCACCATCAGATCCGTGTGTCTTTAAAAAGTGTGTGAGAGCCTGCGAGCGAGCTACCGAGACGGCGAGAACAGCAGCAGCGGCGGCACCGTGTGCATGGCAATAACATCCCCGGGGGGGAAATGTGTTGTGAGACGTGTCATTCACCTAGGAAGAGAGGGGGGACTCTGTCTGGGATTTAAAGAGAGCGAGAGGAAAAGAAAAAAAAAGAAAGAAAAAAGAAAGGGGAAATGAATGAAGGAACCAAGAAAATGAAAAAGAGGAAGAGAAGGGAAAAATTAAAAGACCCAGACCCACTTTATCAACGCATCGACTTTTTATCATTCAGTCTGTGTCGTTTTCTTTTCTTTTTTTTTTTTAAGCAAAGAAATGTATGCTCCCTAGCAGTTACTTTACCGCTAAGGGATTTTCGCTTCGATTCTCTACCTCTCCATCGTCTCTCTGCCGCTTCTTTCCGTAATTAATATTATCCTTTCACGTGAAATGTAAGAGCCCCTGTGACCGCAGTGGAGGGAAACCACACAAAACACTGCTATTATGCAAATCATTGGGTTTGGATGCGGAGTGGCTAGGGAATCGGGGTCCACTTTTCCCCAGACCCTCTCTTTTGGAGGAGGGAGGGAGGGAGGAAGGGGCTGCATGGAATGGGAAGAGGATACTAATTATGAAATAAATGGCAATGCGTGGAGTAGGAGTGCATGGGGAGAGGACACTTTTGGGTGGTGGACAAGGCAGAGGCGGCGTGCTAGGACTGGGTGGGCAGGGGCTGGAAGGCGGAAGATTGTTGCTTTGAAGAGAGTAGTGTGGGGATGTGGCTTGAGTGTGAGATGTAAGGAGGATAGATGTGAAATGATGGTCGATAGAATTTTTTTTAAGCGAGGTGACTCTTGATTTATTGGTAAATCTTTGCCCACCTCTCGCCCTCGGGTCATCATTTGGGTATTTGTGGGAAGGATAAGTTGATCAAATTTATCCCTGGGTAAAAGGGATGTGAAAGTAAGACACACGTAGACCCACAGGCGTGCAAAACCCAATCGGCCTTCGGAGGATTTAAATGAGGTCAATGAACCGTCTTTCAGCAAGTTCTTGGAATGCATCCTTTCTCCTACCCTCCTCCGGGATGTGGACTGGGGACCCTATTTCATTTGTGCATATTTATGAATGCGAAAGAAGAAGTGGTGGGCAGACTATTCCTGAATCAATTAACTGGCCTTGCAAATATCTTTCCTGGAATATTTTGTAGTAATTTTGTGTGTTTTACACTGGATATAAATTTCAGATGTCATGTGCCAGAATCCCGGAGAAGACAGACAGCACATTCTCCCTTCTTATGCCGCCGCCTGGTCCCATTTCCCACCATTCACACCCCCACCCGCGCACAAGTAAGCAGGGTGGCTGACACGTTACTTGGGTTTCTAATCCGTGCTGAAACATCCTCCCAGAGACCCTAGTTCACCTCTCAGTAACTTACATTTCTCAGCTCTGCTGTGTGTCTGCGTGTGTGTGCGCGCGTGCGCGCGCGTGCCGGCGTCTGCCGGGTAGGGAGAGTGTGATGTGGGGAAATCAGTTAATTTGGTGATTGTGATGAAAATTCGACACCGGTGGATGTGTTTTCCCTGCCAAGCTGTGTGTGCTGGCTCTGGCGGGTCATTGCACACACTGCTGGGCTGGTGCGAGCCGATTATTTATTATGGAGCCTGTGGGCCATGCACTGCGCTTGGGGGTCGCCTCTTCTCTTCCTTCAACATTTCCCTGTGAATTGTCTCTTCAGTGCACTGCAAAATAACTGTCTGCTCCTGACTCTCTCGCAGCCTGGAGGAGGATTTACTCTTTCTCAATCCGGAGAGATTCCATCACCGCGTTCAGGGCATGGGGCTCTTTTATTGAGTATGTAAACCAATGATTAAGACAGTGCTGCTTTTCACAGCAGACTGGGGGGAGGTGAGGCGGGGAAGGGGTGTGAGTATGGCAGAGAAAATGCACCACTGCAGCCAGCGGCAGCACCAGCATCAGCATCAGGTCCACATAAATAAATAAATAAATAACAATCCTATACAGCAACCAGGGAAAGAGCATCAATCCAACATATCTGTGTACTTAGGAGCATCTTAGATCAGGCCGTATCAATACTCTAAAAGAGAGAAGAGGATTCGAAAAAAGGGGGAGAGGGCGCAAAGCACCATTGGCTTGTCTTATGTTCATAGCTGCCTCACATTTATCAAACACTGCTCCCACAGACACATCACACTTTGTTGATATTGTCAGTTCTTGCTCAAACAAATTGCTCATGCCTTCCTTGCCTTAGTTGTGGCTGAAAACATTGCTTTCGGGGTTCAGATTTATGCTTTTCCGGCCACCCTACTGTTTTATTGGGTTTTGGTTAGGTTGTAAAATGAAGGCTTTATTTCCTGGACACAGATTAAATACTTAGCAGGTCTTTCGATGTGCAGGGAGAGAAAGGCAGTGAAGGAAAAACTAGTGAGTGGCTGATCCTGGCTAGGGGAACTCTGCTATGCCTGCTAGTACACATGACTAGGCAAATACTAGAGTCAGTCCATAGCTTCTTATTTTTAGCTTTATCAGCACTATAGTGTTATTCTGTGACTTAAATAATACTAATCAACTTATTTATCCCCTCTACTATTATTCCCTTTCTTGCAGTGTGCCTAATTTGAGACAAAACTCATCTGAACAGATCTTCTTTGTGCTTCTTCGTTTTAATTCACTGTGTGTTAGTTACATTGTCACCATTTTTTTAATTTTTTACTTGTTCTGGAAAGCACAATTCTTTGGTTTGTTAATATGCAGAGTGATAAGCCAATGGTGAGAATATAGTCAATAATAAAATGAGGTGGGAATAAAGGGCTTACTTAGTTCTATTATATAATATCTACCAGTTTATCCTCAATTCATCTTTAGAAAACAAATAGATAGAAAATAAACATAAGTTTCGGACCCGATATTTGTTTCTAATTGAACTATAACTCGGAATGTAGACTACTTAGATAACAAAATTTGATTGAGTAAAGGCATCTTTTCTTATTGTCCCCTGTCATAGAAAGAGGAAAGATCTGAAGGAAGGGCAGGGGACACATTAGAGAAATGAATTTTTTTTAGAATGAGGAGTGTAAACGCTTACCACCTGTAACTACTCTCTTGGCTGTAGAGTAGATCCAGTTCAGTTGCTTACCCCTGCTAAACCATATTCCTTTCCATGCCTCAGGGGGCACTGCAAAGATGGAGAGGGTCCTGTGCAGACAGGAAAGGGCAAGAAAGAAAGGGCAAAATATAACAGAAAACAGACACAAATAGAGATCTGGTTTTGTTGAGAACGTTATGTCATTTTTGTACTTAGTTTTATGGAAAAACACATCCAACACAAATATCAGGGCTTTAGTATTTTCACCATGGGATTTTCTGATTAGTTATGTTTTATAAGAAACATCTTTAGATTAATGCTTAGTTGATCGTACAACATATTTTCCCCATAGTGTGTGCCGTGAACCTCACCACACACTTTTACAAAACACCTTGTACTACATGTTTGCATATTCTTGATATAATACAAATGCTCCCAAAAAGCATGTCTCTCTAACCCTTTACCTATATGTGTAATAATTTTTACTTGTCAAGCTTGTTTCTTATACTGAATGAAGTTCTTGGAGTACAGTTCACTTACTCCTTTTTTTATTATTAACAGGAACTTTGTAAAAGCCTCCTGTATATGTAAGAGTAAATAATTATGACTTACACAGTCAAACAGCAGACAATCATTATGAAAATCTCCTCTGAAAGCATGTGGAGTTTCTGGACAAATTTTTTTATCAAGATATGGAAACTTACCTCATTGTCTTTTTCCCACTTCTACAACTGTTAGAACTCTGGGGACTTAGTATGACAAAGCTAAGCATCAACTGAGATGACTAGTTCCTTTGTCCTCCACTAGAAGATCAGATACTTGAAAACTATTTGTCTTGCATTTAAACAGTGAGATTTAAAAAAAATTACTTACATTACTTAAAGAACAAAATGGACGTGCCAAAAGGTTGGAAGACATCCTAAGCATGCATTTGAAAGTGGCATGGAATCAACATCAGATGGTGTCAGTTTTCTATTTAAAATAAGGAGCCAGTGGGATGCCTGAGGATTGAGTCAAGTTAGATTCATTTAGTACGAAGGATTTGGGGGAAAATGAATGATATAAAATAGACCTAGATCATACTGTTTTACTTGACGTGCTGACATGTGTTCTATGATAATTATTGAGACAATCCTCATTTTAATACACTTCATTTAGCCTGTTGGCAAAGTCACCCATTCTGTAGTAGCTTGGCTGAGGAGGCAATGAGAAAAAGAATCACAACCCAGGCCAGCAAAACTCATAAGATAAAGTCAAAAGCCTTGTATCAGACTGGCAGAGATTGGTCAAATAGGCTGCCTTTACAGCTCAAGTGCCCAGTGATTATTAAATTTAAGCTTCCTGAGGGCAAGCCCTGAACCTTACATAGATATGCAATTTTCTTATCTTCCTTTTAGTAGATGCACAATAAATCCTATGGGATTTATAATTTGTGTGCCCTAAATTAGTTTTTATGGAGTTAAATACTCTCTTCTCTTCATAATATATTAGCATGTTACTTTGTTTTCATGTAAGTTAATTTTTATATTATGTAGACCTATATTGGTTTATGAAACAGTTTTCCTAAAGAAAAGTATACTATAAATACTGTGTATATATATTCATATATACATACATACTGTATATATATCTTTAAATAAACTCAGTCTGATCAGTCATTCTTAACATGTTTTTCCACCCATTTTTTCCATGATTAAAAATCCCGGATGTTTTAAGTTAAATCATAAACCTGTTCCTTGAAAAAAATTTAAAGACATAATTCAAATTTACTGATTTAGCCTAAAATATTTAAAAGGACAAGTTCATTGCCAACATTTTATTTGAAAATGTCAAGCATTTTTGGAGTGCAGTTCTGTAGTATCAAAAAAAAGCATCTTCTGCAAATTCCTTGTGTAAAGAGGTAGGTGAGGATTAACCTGGAGCTGTGGCGGCTGAAGCCCCCTGCTGTGTGATGATGCAAATGGCATCTTAGGCCTGATGTGCTCTGCAGCTCAGGCAAAGGCAGGAAAGCAGTCATGTGGCCTGGGAGTGAAGTGGGAAGTCTCTTCCTAGCTTGTGGTAGACAGGAAATATCCTTCAGCTTTCTACAGCCAGAAGTAATCCACAGTACTTATAATCACAGGAGCTCATGACTAAATCTGCTTAGAAATGAATAAAAACATCATAATAAAATTACCAACATTTTCCTCAAATGACTACTAGTGAACATTTTATTTCCTTGCAGGCTATCAGGAACACAGGTCGGTTAAATGAAGATGAATAGCAAAGTTAAAATGGGATTTCTGTTCAGGTGTTTACACATGTTGGACCTAATAACTGATGGTCTGGGAAATACTGTGCTACTCTTTTCTTCCTTCAGGGAGTAAAGTCTTAGTCTCTTGGTTTTATTTTCATTAGAGCACTTTTTAAAAAATTATGATAACATAGTATTTTAAAAATAGATACAAATTAACTGTTCAGTCTGAGTTTAGACAGTCTAGGGCTGATAAGTTGCATATGTGTTATATCACATCAGTATAGAATGTTTTTTACTAAACAATATTATTTGTCACACAGGCAAAATCATCAAATAAGTTTCTTAAAAAAATTAAGAGCTATGGCTCCAATGTAAGGTAAAGCCTACTGTAAAAGACTATCGGATAACAGTAATTAATGTGGCTTGGTTTGATTCCATTTGCTACAGAACAAAATAATTTAGCATGTTATGCATATTGATTTTTTTCAAGAAATGAGCCCAGTTGGTCCTGTTAATGTGTTCAGTGGGTTTCCTTAAACACATACAAAATCGCTTTCATCTTAGAACTATGTAGTCTATTTAAAAATAAGGGAAGTAAATATTCTTCTTAATTAGGAATCAGTTAAATATTAATGACAAAATCAGAGATGTAATTATTGAGAAAGGAAGCATTCCTCATTTACTTAGCTATATATATATTCATATACATACTGCTTAAAATGTGTCATTATTTTAAGACTAAAGGACATCTTTATTAATTTTATAAGTAATGAAAATTTGGAGCTTTTTATGATGAACTGTGAGGAAAAAGACAAGAGTTTATTTTGTTAGCAGTCATGATTTTCTTTCACTGTTTTAATAAAGGTGAAGAATTTTTTTAAATAAATTTTCTTAGACTGCAGCAACAATTAGCTCTTCCACTTAAAAACATACGCAAGGTTTACAAAGTGTGAAATTGCAACGGAGTTGAGCATTTATGCTGGATCTTCTTTTGTGCTAATGAAACTGAATGATGAGAACCTGCTGCTACCTGAACAGATACAGGGCTGAAGTTGTAAGATCTGCTATAGAAAGAGCTGGCCATTAATTATTCACAGTATATTTTAGAGGTCTTTGAAGTAAATATTAAGACAGTCATTATTCAACATTGGGGATAACTCTTTCTGAGTCAGCAAATAGTTTTCACTTAATTATTTAAATTGTCTTTCAGCTATTGCCATGCTGAGGAGGAAGTCCATGTCTAGTCAGAGTTAAAGAGATATTCTGAGGGTTGGAGACTGACGTCATTGGGGATGGTTTAGAAAATAAAGATAAGCATTCTTTTGGTTTGGGGAACATAGAAATCTTCAAGCTAAAGTGTAATCAAGTAGTGCAAATAATTTCACATTACAAGAAAACAAAAGTCCTTTTAGAGGTGAGCTTGAGTCCCTAATAAGTTTATACATTTTATGATGATTAATCTACAGTAAGGGTGCATTGTTTATCTAAAGTTGTCCTTGGGAACAGAGTGAGAAAGCACCTTTCCTGACAAGGATGTGCTGCCGACTGCTAAGTGTAGAGTGTTATATTGATTCAGTGTAATTTATAAAGCCAATTAATTTGTTCTTGTAAAGAAATATTCTTAGCTTCTGGGCTAAAATTGTTCGCATTTAAAATGGAGGTGTCTCCCATAATCCTTATCTAAACATCAAGGCCTAAAATGTATAGTATCTACAAATATTTTTGCTTTCTTAATAAATTTCTATTTTACATTAGCCTGTCTTGTATTCCCCATGGAGGGAAAACATCCGTGTCACCTATGCCTTCCTTTCATTCTTATACCTAATTTGTCCTCTGCTTTTCAATCTGAAGTTACAAATTTGGGTTGAAGTGAGAAATAATGGGTTCCAAATTAGTATATGTATACTTAAAGGCAAGTAAAAACATACAGTACAACATACCTCTTATATCATTGTCATTGCGTTTCTACTGCTCTCTATTTTATGTGCTGAAATCTGAATAGTAATTCAGCTTCCTTTATACTCTGTGTAATACCCACCCACCCCCATCCCCACCGTGCCCCAATCCCCTGACCATGCTATGGACCTGAAACACCCATTAAAAGAAATTAATGAGGAATGAAGAATAGTTGAAGAAAGGGAGTTTTGCTCAACAATGATAGTTTCTGAATACCTACAAATATGGTGTTTTCCTTTGAACCACTAAGGTGGATACCTCAGTATTCCATAAGAATAAAACATGTGCATGTGTTTTAACTGTTTTTGTTATTATTATTATTGCATTTTTTGAGAGTTCCACCTCCTTAGTCTCATAATAAAAATGGCAAAAAGAGAAGGAAAGGAATGTGAGTCAGCCAGCCAAACACACAGAGAAATGCCTGGCAAAGCCAGCGAAATTAGCATATGCTAGGCTGAGTATTTCCCTCTGTTGTTACATAATCCCTTTCTAATACAAAATCAGTTCTCATACTTAACCCTTTCAGGAAGTGTCCGAATTCTCCCACTGTTATATTTCTATTTTGCTTCATTTATTTTCTCACAAATTGTGTAAGTCATCTATTGAAAGGCTTTTATATCAAGCTCTTTTTCCCCCCTCTTCAGTCTTCTGTATACAAATGTTCCATTCTGTGTCCAACTTCAGAATTCAAGAATCAACTTTTCTATAGCTTTCACTGAGAGGATCTAATTAGCATTTTAGTCTCCCTTTACTCATGTGCAGCTTTCTTTAGAAAATGTATTAGTTCTATGAGGTTCCCCTAAGGATTCATAATACTCTAGTTTGTTACATGTACTGTTATATTCAGTGTGCCTTAATTATGCACGTGTCCTCATTTCAAAGCCTTTTCAGGGATCATGTGGGATAGAACAGGGGTCTGGCTGTAAGTTCACTGTCACGTATTAATGTGTAGGTGGTATTCAGAGGAGGATGTTTCTGAAGGCAATTATATATCTATGACTCCAATATAGCAAGCAGTTACTCACATTCTACACTTAGTAGTTACCCTGCCAAGGCAGAATTTAATTCACCATTGTGATACATAATACAGTATCTGTTATTTCTAAATAGTTCTTTGCTCTGGGAATGAAATAAAATAATGAGTGAAAATGTGTATCCTTACCCTGAATAGGGATTGTTCCTTTTACTCTCTCAAACAAAAAGAAGAATCAGAAATTGTTCCTATGTCAATATCCTATCCCCTAACTAGCCCATTAACACATTTTGCTATGTTGAGATCTTGAAGGTTGCTGGTTATTATTTGAGGCTATAGATTTTTAGATAGTATTAATTGCCTGCAGTCTTCATGGACTGCCAAATGTCAGTGCATTGCCAAACTTGAGACATTATATTTTCAGGTTTTGATATGGATTCAGTTTATACAACTGTGAACATGAGGGGGGAGAGAGAGAGAGAGAGATTTTTTAAGAAACTTCATCTGTAAAGGTGTTGTTACAAGAATTGGCTTATTTAGTACATGTTATCATTTATAATGAGGCTATTTTCCTACATTACATGAGTTGGAGAGTAAAAATATTAATTATATCCTTTAACTTACATGTATACCTATTCTTATAAGAAAATCATGATTGTAAATGCAACTTGTTTTTTTTTCTTTTAGCTTATGGGGCTATGACAATTCAAATCACTTTATAAGTTGATATAATAACTATTTTGACCAAATTTGCTTCATTATTGTACACAGTTACATGGTTTTGAAGCTGTTTGTAGCTTCAAATATACTGTCAGTGCCCAGAACCCATAGGATTTTTTACCAGAGTCTAATGTGTTTGTTTTAGTAGATAAAAGAATGCCATCTGCCCTTTATTGATTATTTTGAGCATTTATGTCTTCTTAGTTCGGGAGAGAACTAAGCATTTTATTTTGTCTGCTCTATGATCTTTGTAACCCCTTCATATATTTTTATTATAGCATTTTGAAGGTTATGTATTTATGTCTCTCTTAGTAGACTATAAGCCTCTAGAGTACAGGGTTGAAGTCTCAGTCTTCATTTCAAGTGCCTAATCAAATGATCTATGTCTTTTTTTAATGTTTTCATTCAGGGATTGATTAGTTCTCTTCCAATACATTTAGTCTTGACACAACTCTTTAATTGGATCCAAATATTTAAGTATTTACATGAGAACTGCCAAAATGCCAATATAGCATTCTAAAGAGAATAAATGTTTGCAGTGACTTTTCATTTGTGTGTCATGTACAAGAAAACAAAAATGGGTATTAAGAAACAAAAAGAATTCTAAGTAACCATGTACTTTACAAAAATATGGATTCCTTGTTTTCACTGGGGGAAGTCAGTGCACATTTGCACTGTAAACATTTGACTCAAAGCTTTGAATCTTCCTGATTTCATTGGGTATGGTAAGCCCTCATCTTCTATTTCCTAAAGATTTTGTTTCTAGTCCCCAAAATATACCCAGTGATGAGTTTGGTTAAACATGAAGCTGCAACACCTTATTGTTCTACTTGGAGTAGCTGGCATTTCTGGATAAATGTATCAAGAGGAATTAAAACCTGACCCTGATCTGTCGGATTATGAGTACAACTGACCTGCTTTTGTTATTGTTAAGCTACAGAGTGGATGTTCTCTGATTAGTCCCTGAAGTACAGGTTCAGGGTACAGTTTTAGTTAACTGTAGGAGTTTCTATTTTATTTAAAACCTTTTTTTAGATATAATCCTAAATATTGTTCTTTAAAAAATGCTTAGTCATACTTCAGCAATTGAGGACACATGTTTGCTATGGTTGAATTTGATTTATTTCCCTTTTTGCATTTGAAAGACAGAGGAAAGTAGGATGGGAATATTAACTGCTTTTTGAAGACAATTTAAATACAGTTACCAGGAGCCTGGCACCAAGGTAGAGAAGGACCTTAAAATTTGTAGGGACTGTATTTCTATGTAAAGTGTTATAAGAATGCTTTTTCTAAAAAGTCCCAGTGAAATGTAGCTTTTCTTAAAAGTCATATAGTTTTTCTTCACATTTAAAAAATCAATTTCCCTGATATCTTTTAGATTTTTGACTGTTCTGTGACTCTGTGTTTGAAAAGATATTATTAACTAGGCTAACTTAAGATTTACCTGAGGACAGGTGCTAAAAATCACTCCATCATCCTCATGGTGAAATGTACATTCAGTAAATAATTGTACAAAGTAAACTGGGCACATGCCTAGAATCCTAGCTACTTGGAAAACTGAGGCAGGAGGATCATAAGTTTAAGACTAGCCTTAGCAATTTAGGGAGACCCTGTCTCTAGAAATAGATAAATAGATAGATAAATAAATAACAATAAAGGGGGTTGGGAATGTAGCTCAGTGGTCAATGCCCTAGATCAATCTCCAGTACTGAAAATAATAAACAAATATCCAATAGATAAATAAATAACAATAAAAGGGGATGGGGATGTAGCTCAGTAGTTAATGCCCTAAATCAATCTAGAGTATTGAAAATAATAAACAAATATCCAAAGTAGGTTAAACTATCTCAATTTATTAAGAGTTATTACCACTCTGTGGAGCTCATAATAAGAACTGTATTCTACTATAGCTTCTACTAATACTTAAAGACATATACAACATACATTTTAATTTTTTTATATGTAACTACATAGGACCAGAAACATTGGAAAGGTGAGAATTACACCTTTATATTTCTCAGCCCTTCTAGACATAATGATTTATTCAGAATTTCAGTTTACTATTATAACGAAAGACCTTTATCTGTGACTTTCAATACTAAACCATTTCAGACCAACATTCATATGCAGAGTCACCAAATTTAAAATCATATCCATCAAAATAATATTGCACTAAAAACTGCCTTTGTAGAAAAACTTGATGCTAACTAGCATAACAAAGAAGCTCTGTAGGATTTATCAGTGTACTTTTAAAGGTCAAGTAAAATTTATAGAGGATAGTTTCATGTCGACTGGCTTGCTTTTTTTTTTAAAGGGGACTTCACATAAAAGAGGAGAGACTCCAATGGAGGGGCATGAGTATAGGGGAGGGAGGGCAAGGAGACTTGATGAAGGTAATGGTGCAAATAATGATATGTACATATACAAAATTATCAATATCAATATCAATAACATGTATGGTGAAGGCGAGGAAGGGGGTGGGAAGTCTACCAAGTGCTGTGTGCATATATGTTCCTATCACTCTGAACCTCATTATGATGTATAATTACAGTGTACCAATGAAAGTATATTTAAAAAGGAAAGCTGTAGATGAGGTCAGAGTAATTAGTTATGAAACTTCCATTCTCCATATCACTTCATATCAGTGAAATAGCTAAGATGTAAGTATTGCTAGAAAGATTAGATCATAGTTTTTTTAGAGGTCTGGTAGAGATCACAGAAGTCAGATTTACTTTAAATTTAGTCTGTATTATCTAATTTTACTGACTATACAAAGTATAGACTACCAATGAGCAAAACATATTTTACTTGAAGGATATGACAGCACACAAGTGTACATGCTGTACTATACAAGCAAATATGTTGGATGAATGTGAACATATACTAGGGATATTAATCTTCTGTTTTTAACAGTGATCTTTCTAGAAGATAAAAGTCAAACTCCATCAATGATTAGGGATATTCCCTCTTAAGACCCCATCACCTAGAAGTGTCATGTTGGAGAACAGGAGTGACTTTGGTGGTAGAGGAATGAGGCAATACTAGATAAGCCTCATCTTTGAATTAACATAAGCATCAGACATGGCCATACTGCAGCTACCGTGGATATGGTGGTGAAGTTGGTCTGTGGGTATCCTTAGTTTTGTAGTGAGAATTTCTTATTCTGTAGAGGAAGGAGATATCCTTGTATTAATCAAGGCTTTGATTTTTGGAAGTGTTCTACAGCAGCAAGACCTAATGGTAAGAATCAAGGGACCCAATTTCTCATCTAAGCCATACCACTATCTTAGAGGCCATGAGTCAGTTAATACTCATGCACCTCAGTTTCTTCTTCTGTGGATTATAAGTTTAGAACCACATCCATTCTTTGATTCTGTGTTGTAGAAAGACATTATGGATAAAACTGTAGAAATGGTGGGTTTCTTTTCCTTTCCACCTAAAGATGTTTTGAAACATAGTATTACATTAAATGTGTGATCTTAACATTTACAAAAATTTAATTTCTGATATATATCCCATGCATTAGTCAATGCTTAAGATTTTTACATATGTAAACAGATTTTTATTCTGATATATGCACCTATATAAATCTCAGAGCTTTTCATTCTCTGTCAATGAATCATAAATTGACCTGAAAGCCATCAGCCTAAGTTTCGGTCATACATACTTTTCTTATGAAATTACAACCATGGATCAACTCCAAAAATTAGGAAAATATTGCTCTGGTGGTCATTTTTAGCATTATAAGTGGACTAGATTAGATATTTTTAAAATTTTTGAGTTTGATTTTATTTTTCAGTGCATTTAGTGTATAGTAAAAATTTCTATGATTATACTAGATAAGAAATACTCTTTAGAGTATTTGGTTTTCTTAAGCATAGTTTATTCATTGATTCATTTTTCACCTAATGCTTATCTGAACACAGTGTGGTCAATATTGTATATACAAGTGTACAAGACAGAAACAATATTTGCCCTTCGGGAGCTTACAGTCTAGTGGCTAACATAATAAAAAGCAAAAAGATATATATATATATATATATATATATATATATATATATATATAGAGAGAGAGAGAGAGAGAGATTTTTATTAAAAAGATATATATATATATATTGCTTTCATTCTATTTTTTCTGAATTAAAATTAAACATTCTATTTTTATAATATCTTTTCAACAGCAACTGAATGTGGCTATATCAGTAAGAATGTGAGATCACTGATTTAACAACAATGCTATACAACTCACTGGCCTTTTATCATTTCTTACTTAAGGTGGAATTAAAGAGCTCTCATTTCCTCCAGTCGTTTATCCTGGAAACATTCTCAGTATGATGCCAGTTTCTTTTCTTTCCTTTTTTTTCTTTTATTAATACAACTTGAAAGAAGCTGACAAGTGAAGAAGAAATATTCAAGCATGCTCTATGCTAACTGATTTGTTCAAGAGGATGATTCATTTAATTTCATAAAGGCTCAGTGGGCCAGAACAGTAGATGACCAGGTCAGCAGAGGGAAGGTAGGGGAGAAGAGGTCTGTGAGAAAGATCTATGTAACAAGCAACAATATTTAGTTTTTTAGAGCTGGAGTTCTGCTTGAGCAATTCTGATGTTACCAGCGACAGTCATTTAAAGAGCTGCTGATGCCTCAGGGAAAACATTTTTAAAGTGTCCTATCTAGAAACAATGCTCCTTGTACTGTGTCTTATAGATTAAAACTCCATCCCTTGTTTATATTACAATACATTGTGCCTTATTAAAGCCTGGGCTACTATACTATGGCTTCTTGAGAGTGCCACTTAAATGTTCCTGAAACCTTTCTTCCTGCACAGTCTGCTCTGAATATAATTGAAATATTAACCGCCTAGTAAACAAAGCTGGAGAATAGATGGGGATATCATTTAATAACTTTAAAAACAGAATGAAACTTTTACACAATTATTTAAAACACTGGGGAGAAAATATAAAATCATATGTACTGGCTACAAATACTCTTGCATTATTCTATCACTTCCTTTAGTGTTTAATTTTTAAGGACTTCAAGGTGGAAATGATGTCATATATCTAACAGAGTACATGGTATTGTTAATATTGTTATTTATTGACTGGAGATACACCTGGAGGAGATGACATACATCTTATAATAAAGTAACATTGTTCATTTTTTGCCATATGTGAAATCATAATGGCAGTGGTCTAGCACGTATTTAGAGACTTGTTCATTTGGATTACATACAACAGTAAAATGAACAGTTAGGAAAATGCCAGCTCACCCATTATCTTTCATTTTACATTCTTTTTATTTTATAAGAAACTTTAAAATTAAAGCAATTTGAGTAAATGATGTGTTGCAGGTGATAATTTTCTAGAGTGTGGTTTTATACTAAATTATTTATTTTGAAAATATATTCAGTTTTCCAAAGTCAGCCAGAGATGCATATGTCTTTGGAAACTTTTATAAAGGGAACTAGGTGGTGCTGTTCTGTCATCTTTGTGTCTTAGTGGCTTCTTTGGTCCTGTTCTAGATTCATTAAACACTTTCATACAACAAGTGCATTAAGAAAGACACAGATTTGGTCTTCTAGTGGCATTAATTTTTCTTTATTAATGAACTAGTTTTATATTGATTTTGCATCTTTGTTTCAGCAATATTGTACAGTAAATAAAAACTTTCTTCCTAAGCAGCAAGATATATCATAGTTTATACCCTCCCTCATTTCTTCAACATTTGAGATATAAATTCTGAAATCTAAAAATTTTTATGTTACTATGTCTTTTTAAACCTTGTTCTTAGCCTTTTATTTGCCAAAACTCTTACAATTATTTGACTCAGAATTTAAGGTGGTGGCATGTTGTACAGTTTTAGAGTTGATGTAACACAAAAATGCCACAAATATGTAAGTGGAAAAAATATTTATGTTATTTGAAATGCTACAAATTGTATTAAATCCTTAAACATGTGAAAAGAGAAACCTGATTCTTAAAAAGAAATTCTGGCCAGGCGTGGTGGCGCACGCTTGTAATCCCAGTACTTTGGGAGGTGGAGACCAGAGGATCGGGGTTCGCGGCCAGCCTCAGCTCTCTCCCTGTCTCTCTCTCTCTGTCTCTGTCTCTGTCTCTGTCTCTCTCTCTCTCTCTCTCTCTCTCTCTCTACTTAGGCTTCCGCAACTTCGTGAGACCCGGTTTCAAAATAAAGTATAAAAAATAGGGTCAGGGGCGTAGCGCGGAGGTAGAATGCCTCTGGGTTCAATCCCCGGTCCGCAAAAAAAAAAAAAAAAGAAATTCCTTTTGACTAATTTACTTCCCTGTCAAGAAAAGTGACCACAATTAGACTGTTAATCTATTCATGTTTCAGGATATCATTAAGGTAATTGTACCTTCCAATGGTCTTGGTGATACTTGATAGTCTGAAAGAAAACACTTATTTAAATCTAAATAAATAACAATTTTTCTATTCCTCATATACATTTGTTACACTGGTAAGTTTGATTAATATTTTCTTGGAAAGAATTATACCTTCCTCCACATACTTTAACATTTAAGGAATGCAGCCAAGAGAAGGCTTACAAAGGATTGCAATATTTTTCCCATTAAAATCACCTTGTGTTCTCTATATGCAATTGTAAATTATATTTCTTAATTATTTTATAATACCATTTTGAGGAGTATATCATATGACTTATTCTCTAAAGAAAATCTGGGTGTAAAATAATAATGAAGTACTCCAAGGGTTCTAACCAGGTACCTTCTTATAGAATTGGAGCTCTGCATATCTATTATTTTGAATGGGTGAAATAATTTATATTTACTTTTGATATAATAAATTCTTCGTGCTGCTATTTAGATAGTAAAACATTTAAGTTTTAGCTTAATAGGAAAGTGAATGTTATATAGAAAACTCTCATGTTTTCTGTTATCATCCAAATCTTTTATCTGTGGAAGACAGAATCAATACAGAATTTCAAAATGGTTCCAAAGGATGTCATCTTAACAATGTAAAAAGATAATCTCTGAGATGAACATCTTCTAGACTAATAAACGTAAGTGAAATTGCTGCTAAACTTCTGTGCTTATATCTGGCCTCCCTACCAAAAAAAAAAATGAAAGTCACAAGTATTCTAAGAGTTTAATGGGGGAACTGTATAAGGGAAGTAGGATTATTATTCACAAGAATTATCTTCACTTTCTACTGAATGAAAATTGTCCAAAGAAGGATTAGATTACTCCTATTTTAAACTGCCATAACCTTAAAATGTGAAGAAATCTAATGGCAAAAAGATGGAAATATGTTTTATACAAAGTGAGTATTATATTTTGAGTGATTAATTACTTTTAATAAAATATTTTCTAGCTTTTAGATCCTATAGTTATTAGAACAAAGCTTGAACTAGACAAATTATGAAAGGTATTATTAGATTTGCTACGTTTGCATACTCAAAAATGTGTTTATGATAAAGCATCGATTCATTTTTGAAAGTTAACAATTTGGCAGAGATGCTAGTAATATATTCAATGTTATTATGTTAAATACCAGATTTACATTATGGAACGTTAAATAAGATTAATGTCAGGACCAATGTTTTTTGTATAGTCCTTTTTTATATACACCATACTTTTTAAAGCATATTTGGTGAAATTTTTCAAAATCATGAATATATTTCAAAATTATTTTTCTTCCAAAGATAGGAAAGTTTTCTGTTATCTTATTTCATTTCTTAAGTATCAAAAAATGGCCGGGCGTCTCTCTCTCTCTCTCTCTCTCTCTCTCTCTCTCTCTCTCCTTAGCGAGGCCCTCCGCAACTTTGTGAGACCTGGTTTCAAAATAAAGTATAAAAAATAGGGCCAGGGGAGTAGTGCGGAGGTAGAACGCCCCTGCGTTCAATCCCCGGTACTGCAAAAAAAAAAAAAAAAGGATCAAAAATACACACAAAGTTATATAGTAATTCCGGTGATTTCTTGTTGCTTTATATCTAAGATTAGATGGGTAGACACCAGAAACATTTCTGGCAATATATTTCTCCTTGGACTGAGGCTTTATACATTTTTAATAATTTATTATTCCCATTATTTATATCTTGATGATCTTTAGTTAGAACAATAGACTTTTTCCATAATTATTTTTATTGAAGATTAATCTTCGGTAATGTAACGTAGCCATTGACTCAAGTAGTCTTTGGCAGATAACAAAGTAATCGGGCATGTCATCTTATCTTTCTAAATGCGTCTTTGGAAACTTCTGTAGGAAGTTTCTTTTCATCTTTCCACATTTTATCAATGATGACAGATTTATACCTCATGGATCAAAAGGTGTTTTCACCTTAAAAGATAGACTAAAAAAAACAACAAAAATAAAACAACAGTAAGTAGAGGATTTCTGGATTTCCTTTAAATCAGAGTCTGATAGCAGAATGGATCAAAAAAGCCAGAAAAAGTACTTATGAAAATTGAGAGGATAAAAGCAAGAGTATAATAGGATGGATGTAGAGCTTCTGAACTTTTTAATAATATTTTCATTATTCTGATAAACAGAGTTTCCAAGGAAGGCTTGACATAGAATTATGGCCAATATCAGCAAATCAAGGTTTGTTGGCCACATTTTATGCTCATATCACCGCCCATGGTAGAAGAGAATTGAGTAAAACTAAATAATAGTTTAGGATGATCACTGGTGCAGCATATCCAGAACCCAAATGTAGTGAAAGAACACTGGTAATGAAAAAGTTTAACACCAGTAACAGGTAGTCTAAATGATATTAACCACATATGACTGAAAATAAAATAATGAACAAACTATGGGGAAAAAAACCTCACCACGAACTCACTATACTCTCAATTTATATCCAAATGGGAATTTCCCAAATATATCTTCCCTAGTTGCATCTGATTGTGGTGAAGTGTATTTTGTCTTAAAATTAGTACTCTAGTGCCTTTTTATTAACATTAATATGAGTGGGATTGGTGGGATAAAATAATTAGGATTTGCTTGTGCTTTGCTGGACCATCCCTGGAGAAGCTCCTTTCATTGTGGCTTTGTCAAGTTTTCAAAAAGTGTCTTATTATTATTACCTATGTTAAAATGTGAAACTAGAAAAAACACAACAGAACAGTTCTTCAAAACAGAACAATAGTTTCATCATTGATTTGTTTTCAGGAGATACTGACTTCAAAACAGAACAAAACGTACAAAAGTAGTCCTTACATTCAATTCGTAATGTGTCAATCAAACAATCAGAATTGCTTAAAAAAGAATATTGCTTGATTGAAACTAAATCTTTAAATTTGGGGCAACTTGATACTTTAGGAGCGATTTTTTTATCCAAGAACTTAAAAATAAGTACAAGACTTTTGAAGACAATCAAGGCACTTGTAAAAATGTTTGTCTTCACTAGTCTCATAAAAAATATATACTATAAATTAGAGATGTTGCTAAGTATTCATAAGTGAAAGAGGTATACTTGATAACCTGAGTATCTAGAAATTTATATATGTTAATAATCTAAAATTGTCTCCTTAACATTACCTAAAACATTACTGTCACTATAAGAAATTACATACATACTTGTCTTATTAACTTGTGTGTGTATATATATATATATATATATATATATATATATATGTTGCCTTTTCTCTACTAGTTGGTAATATCTGTGAGTGTAGACATATTGTTTACTTTTTTATCTTCAACTTCTAGAATATTATCTGGCACATATTCTTTAAGTTTTTGTTGCCAAAATATTTTATATTATTTTATATATATATGTATATATATATATATATATATATATATATATATTTTTTTTTTTGGTATTGGGGATTGAACCCAGAGGCATTCTACCTCCAAGCTATTTCCCCAGCCCAATTTTATTTCTTATTTGGAAACAGGGTCTCACTTGGTGCTGAGAGCCTCGCTAAATTGCCGAGGCTGGCTTTGAACCTGCAATCCTCCTGTCTCAGCCTCCCAAGTACTGGGATTACAAGCATGCACCACCACGCCTGGCTTTCTATTTATGTTTTAAAGAAAACACTCTACCTTTTTAGTAACTCCCTATAGTAAACAGAAATCAAATTAACACTTACATCCAAAATACACCTACTTAATATTAGTTATGATTGTCCAGAGTTCAAGTCCTTAGAGATACCATGTGACATAATTGATTATATACATTTGTTATTTGAGAACATTCATAACTGTGCTTATTCTATAAGATTTGAAGCACAATACTGCTATTGCCCATTTTTTAAAAATAAAAGGGAAAATAAAGCAGAGGACTTGCTGAAATGTCATAAGAACACTTTTCAAGAAATTAATGCATTCTCTGTTAGTTGTTTATCATCGCTAGTAATTCAGTCTATATGTGTGTGTTTTTGTGTGCTCATGTGCATGAGTATGTGTGTGCTTTATATCAGAAATTTTCTGACATTATGGAACTGTCACTGAAGTATGTGAAAAAATAAATAAAACTGAAGATCATAATAGGCCATATGGGAAATTCTACATAAGAAACATGTTTTGGCAAAATTGGATGAAAGTTTAAAATAAGCTCTACTGGCGCTTTAGATTTAAACATGATCTCATTTCAACCCTATTTAAATCTTATTTCAGCAGTAGCATCATGTAAATGGAAAGTACAAGGTCCGGGGCATCAAGAATTAAAGTTCTATAATGACTGTGCCATTGGCTCCCTCCATGACTCAGGGATGCTATCTAGGGCTCAGCTGCTCAGAGGGTGTTAGGCTCAGATCAGCTCCACAGACCTTTGCAACTTGAAGACTGACTTCAAGTCAGCAGCTAAAATAAAATAAATGGATGTGCTTTGCATAGGTTGTGGTGTGATTATGTCATTGCCATTAAATGAAAAGTTTTAATCAGATAAAAGTGCTAAAAAATGAGCTGGGCATGGTGGCACACACCTGTAATCCTCGTACTTAGGAGGCTGAGACAAGAGGATCGCAGGTTCGAAGCCAGCCTCAGCAACTTAGCGAGACCCTGTTTCCAAATAAAAAATAAAATAGGGCTGGAGGTGTAGCTCAGATGTAGAATACCCCATGGTTCAATCCCCAGCATCATACACACACACACACACACACACAGTATTACAAAGTAGTGAAATATATTACTAGTAATGTTTACACTGATGCACAATTCTTTCATGTGTTTTTAAAACATATATATATATGTATATATATATATACACACATATGTATTGTCCTGTTGATATAATTACTGATACATAAGTACATAAGTCAATAAATTTTATTGATCCCCTTTGCTTTAAAAATATGTGTGCAGGTATAGACATTTCACTGCATTTCTGACATTTTATTCTATTCTTTTACAAAGAGAGCCATGAATAACTAGAAAAGGTATCTTTGAAGAAATACTCACTTTGTAAAATCTTATTCTGAGAAAAATCCTAAGTTATTAGGAAACATGAGCCTTAAGTGTGGGGGGAACTGGTTGATTCCAGGAACAGACTTCAATTAATGAAGATTATTTTACACTAAGTGCTATAAACAAATGTTTTTGTTTTTCAATTTTTATTTATTAAGGCTCCAAATGGAGATAATGTTCCTAAACAACTGCAAAAGTACTTTAGATTTTTATTAGGAAATAATTTCCAGGCAGAACTACTAGACTTTAAAATGGAATGTGTTGAAATGCTTCCTTGGTGTCTAAAAGAATAGTTGAATTTGTTCATCTTATTGGATGATTTAAAAGTGTGCCCTCTTCAAGATAAAGTAAGATAACTGAAGAGCCTTGATTCCTGAGACAACCCTTCATGAAACCAGTCTGTACAATTTGTAACTAATCCGGAATTTCACTTTTACCAAATAGAATTTGTTCTGAAGAAAGCTAAATGCTTATTATTTCCTTTCTAAGTGTGCCATTAAATAAAGGTTTTATTGATTAATTTAGAGAGGATTTCATAATAACCCTAATCATGATTGTACAAAGAGTTAAATTCCCTTCATTATGGAGCAAGGCAAATGCAGAGTGTTTATAGGCGATCTAGAAGGTCAGTCCTCAGACTAATTCACCGACAGCCCCAGATGCCCGGCGAAGCTGCCAACACAGTTGCTTTCCGAGTCTGCCAGAAAGTCAGCTGCAGCTGCAGGGAACATTTTTTTTTCCCCTACCCATTGCTAAGCCTGTGGATTTTACAATTGCCATGTAAAGAACAGAACTGGGAAATGTAATTCCGGCTGATGATCACCTCACTTAGCCTATTAATAGATTTCAAATTAATTTATTACAAACAACAAAATATAAACAGATCACCATTTTTTGCCCATGTGCATGTCCTCAAATAATCCGTTTCGTCATATTTTGGAAAATAACCTGGTGAGTTTATCTTCCAGTTTCACATTCTATCGTATTCATGCTTTAATTCCTGGCAAAATAATAAATGGTGATTATACAATGCTACCATTTTATCTTGTACTCTTTCTTGCAGTTGGAGAAACATAACCACAAATTATGGGTACATGGGGAGGTAGTAGGATGTGATATTAAAATAAAAGTAGCCTGATGTTCCTTCACTGTGTAACTTCACGCAAGCAGTTGTGCATCTCTGGGCTTAGGTGTTTCACCTGAAAAACTAAGAACTGTGACATCCATCTCACAGGGTAGTGTAAAGGTTAATTAATTAACATAGTAAAATACCTGGTATTACGTCCAGAAAATCAGGGGCACTCAATAAATTACAGAGAGACTGGGAAAGGAAATTAAAAATTTGCTCAGAATTTTTGACTCGTTTTCTCAGTGGTGTTTTGTACTGTGTTTTAAATAGCGTATCATAAGAATTAGAAGAAAAGGTGATCTAAGGACAAAGATTGGGGCATGCTGAGAATAATCACAGAGAACTTTAAAAGGGTATAGCACTGTATTATTTCACGTGAAGTTCAGGTTTGTATGGGCCAGGGTGCTAGAGAAAGAAGGGGCCTAGGAGGAAGAAGAAGGGAGGGACATGGGTGTCATTAATTATTGCCTATAAATCTATAAAATAAGTATTGGGAGACAATGGCCTTCAAACATTCTAACAGCAACATACTTTAAAGCTAAATCACTTGCATTATGGATGCTCTATAGCTACACAGACAACTTGAAGAGCACTTCTGTATTTGAGAGTAGACAGCTTCTATTTGCCTATTTCTCTCCTCTTTCTTCTTTTCCTTAATCCTCCCTCCCTCCTCCATCCCTCCTTTCCTTTCTTCAGTTCTTTCTTCTTTAAAAGTATAGCTGGGTAATTTATTGAGACTATCTCAAAATTAAATTGAAAAAAGGGCTGGGGAGCTGTAGCTCAGTGGTAGAGAGCTTGCCTAGCATGTGCAAAGCCCTGGGTTCCATCCCCAGTAATGCTAAATAAATGAAGCATAATGGACTGTGTAGAGTTTATTTCCTTGTTGAAGGTATTAAGTGTATTCCTGGAAAAAGTCATCTTAACTTTTGTATAGATGGTTTTCAGAATTGGAATGAAGTCAAATATCAAACAACAGAGATAGAGTGTGTGGTACTTGAGTAGGAGCTGAGGCCAAGGACTATGGAGGGAGCTAGCACAGCCTCTTGCTTTTCGGGTTTCAACTACAATTTTATTTTAGTGGAAGGAATTGTAGGCAGCAGGGGAAACCTTATTTGCTTATTTTAAACCCGTGTTTTTAGTAAGGTTCACATTTAAGCCGTATCATTTAAATAATCTAAGCAAGTCTTAAGATGGCCAGCCTGGTACTTTGTAGCTGACATACTGTGCACATATTTGGGATACAAAGTGTTGATATCTCCTCTCTTCTGACTTCCAGTGGAATAGAAATAATATAGATTTGCTTTTTTTCTGATTTCACACTAGAAGGATGTTTTTTCAGAAAATAACTCTATTTAGGATATATCCTTTCCAAGGTCATACAATATGCACATCAGCCAGTTTTCTTTCTTTTTTTAAACTAAGTAAGGTATTATCTATGTTTCTAGATGTAGACATAAAAATGGATGCCCACATTTAGTATTTTAAAATTATTATAAGCCTATGAACAAAAAGTGTTTTGTATACATATATCATGTCTTGTGACTCTGTAAATAGTCCGTATCAACATGAACTAATTATCTGGATATCAACCTAAAAATCCAAGATGGGGATTTCTACTAAGCACATAAACTAATTGCATTTTTAAATTTTCATTATTTTACTACACATATGCTATTTTTAATTGGATGAATATTATAGAAAATGCAGATAGGTATATTTACAATAGAGGAAAAGATTTGGAATTGGGTTAATATTAATTTTGTTTTATGTATGAGTACTGTATATATAATATAAAATATCATCTTTATTCTCTCAAAGAATTTATCACAATTTTTAGCTGGAATTTAAAAAATAATATTATTCTGGATATATAAAGCTAATATTTTATGAGAATACAAAATTAAATTTCTCTGCTAAAAATAAAATAGGTAAATTATTCAGCATAAGTATCAAAATCCTCATTAATGAAATGGCAATATAATTACTGAAATATAGATAAGAATTACAAAGCATAAACTTTTTTAAAAAAGTAACTTTAGTTAAGAAGGCACTTTATTGTACCCCTTTTGAAATGAGATGGTTACATTTCTATATATCCTCATTGAATATTAAAGCCTTGGTATTTTATTTTGCTGTGTGTCATTTTTGTGCTATAACACAAATGGTCACTAAAAATGCATCCTAAGATGTCTTTCATCAGTTTCTTTTTTTTGCTCCAAATATGTTAAAGATCACATCTTCTAATCTATGTTATGCTAAAAATAAATCTAAATTAGTTTGCTTCTTCTCTTGGAATTTCCTGTCTATATTAAAATATGGATCTTATTATTCTTCTGTGGGTTTGGGCATTTAACTATTATGTCTAAAACTTCACAGAAGTCAATTTCCAATACAACAAATTTTATGAGAAATCTTTTTAAGAGAATGCTGCTGGAATAATACCTGCATGTTGCAGGGAAAGCTGTTTCTGTGTAAAGTTCTTAGAGGTGTCAGAAATCATTGTCTGCCTCCCCTTTCTTTCCGCCTAGAGCCAAGCAGGGAAGTAGGAAACGAAGAGACGTGCTCTACACACAATGGCCTTCAGTGAATATTATTGATGACTAGACACCTGCTAGGATGTAAAGGCATTTAATCCATATTACTTTGCCTTTTAACTTGTCAACTCAGACATAGCAGCCAGAAGAGTTTTCTGTCAAACACTAGCCTTTGCATTGCATTACAATTTTTATTTTTCATTCTTGCAATTTCAATAAACAACACAGCTAAATGACTTTAGCTGTATGAAGATGAACAGGGCAAATGCATCCTCTATGAAAACTTTCAGAGTGTGGCATGCATAGGTGCAAATGATCAACGTCCAAAAATAGTCTTAGAAATATAAATGCCCCTCATTTTAAATCATTTTGACCTCCTTTCTTTACAAAAGCTTTCTTTGTTTTGATTAATCAACACCTGATATTAATGTGAGAGTAATCATTTAGTTTATGTTTATTTTGAAGGGTACTTAAAATGGAAATTAAAATATAATTTTGTTTTGTTTTGCAGTACTAGGGATTGAACCCAGGGGCCTCCTACCACTGAGCTATATCCCCAACTATTTTTATTTTTTATTTTGAGATAGGGTCTTGCTAAGTTGCCCAGGCTGGCCTCGAATTTGGGGTTCTCCTGCCTTAGCCTCCCCAGTAGCTGGGATTACAGACATGCACCACCAAGTTTTTTTTTTTTCCCAGAAAGCATACTGAATCAACTGTTTTCAGGAAATGGAGGCAATGAGTTCCTCCAACACAGAAATCATAATGTCTCATGTGCCTAGGGCAGACTATAATATATGGTAGACTCTCGACATTATAATCTGAGAACTCAGTTCACTCAAATGTGTTAGAACAAATACAGTTCATCCAATTTTAAAACTCTTGTTTAAAGCCCAAGTTGTGAATCATTACACATCTGTGTATACACCTATGGTTTTAATATTTTAATATATTGCAGGCAATATTCTTTTATAACCTTATGGGCTATATCATAATTATAATTTAGTATTTCAATACAGTTGTTATATGCTTATGATAGGAACATAAAAACTATATTAGTCAACTTTTGACATTACAGCGACATAATGTATCCTGCATCTTGGGAAAATGATTTGTGAAACATATAAGCTTTATAGGCAACTGGAAAATTCTTCTTACACTTCAGATGAAAATCTTTCTATAATGTACTATGATATATTTTGTGGAAAATGCTAAAAATAATATTTTTCCACATCTCAGTGACACATCTGGTACCTGCTGTACTAGAAGAGAATTCTGAAAATGTCTTTGAGCTTTTCTGTCTGTCACTTAATTGTGTATTATGCTTGTCTTTTATGGTCATGTCCTTGACTTGTTTTTACACTTTAATGTTAAGAATGCAGTTTTTTTAGAAAAGTTCTAAATTGCACTTAAAAATATGTCTATCATCTATCTATCTATCCATCTATATTGGCTAATAAGCCATGAAGGAGAGCTGGAAGACTAGTAGTGATTAATCCAATAATTATAGATAATCCAGGGCTGAGCTCTTTCCCATGTTGCAATCTTTATTTTTAAGTGCCTCCTCTATATCTTCACCAAAAAATGAGTAGGTGCCCCAAACACAGCATGCCCCAAGACTGAACTCATTCTCTTTTCCAGTTAGTTCTCTGTGTCCCTGTAGTTCCCTGGCTCAGATAATGCCATGATAGCCACCGGGACATGGAAGCTAAGGTGATACTCGCTGTCCTTACCTCCTCCACCTCCATCACCTCCCGCAATACCTTGATCCATGATCTCCATGCGGCCTCTTCTTTTCATCTCCACTGTGACAACCTTGTTAGGCTCCTCACTGCCTTCCATCTGTGCAGTTGCTACATTCTTTCTTTCACCCGTCTGTCCCCACTGCCTTTCACCCTCCACACGATCTCCAGCTTTTTATTCATTAAAAAGAGAAAAAAGCAGGTTACTTTTCTGTGAAAAGCTTTCTATGGTAGCACTCTTTTAACACTAATTAAAGCACAAATTATTTAGCTTGACATAAAAGACATTCTCATTCTGACCCAAATGCCAGCCACTTATTGCTAACTACTGCACCCACTCTCTGAGAGCCCTGCTTCCATTGAAAACGCAACATCTCCAAAACTACACACATCTTAATGCCACTTTTTGCTTTTACACACAAAAACATTAACAGGTTAGAGAGTGTGCTAATGATGTCAGGTGTAACATGAGGTAATATTGAAAAAAGCCACATTTGTTACCCAGAGCTTTATGAGAAAGCATTCCTAATGGCGAAATTTAATAGGTAATAAGATTGTTCTCTATAGACCCCAGAAGAAGAAAACAAAATTAAATCAAAGGAAGCAGATTTTGAATTTATTTTGTAATGGTGTTCATGGTTTGGATTCAAGAATTATTGTTCTAGATATGATCAATTTTTTGGTTAGTTGTATATCTCATATACTTAAAGCTGAAACTGTGAATATTTACAGGTCTGTGTGTATGCATATAGTTCTATTAATATATTGTCAACAAAATTATTTTATAACCTTATGAACTATATCATAATTGTAATTTAGTATTTGATATTAACATATTCATAAAGGTATGGTCACTCTGGGCATCAAATATTTTAACTCTTAATCAGACTTATGAAACATGAATCAAAGTTGAGTAAACTAGTAATATTGCAAGTTATATTTATTAAAATATAATCCCAGGTGCATTTAGTTATATTAATATTTACGTAGTATCACAAGGACTTTTAAAACAATTTTTACTAATTTAAGGTGATAGTGATACCGAATTTTAGCCCTTTTTCATAAAGATTTGGGTCACTCTAGAGATTAATTTTTAATTATAGCTCACTAATAATAATTAAGATGAGTAGAGAAAAAATGTGCATTCATCGATGTTTGCTCCTTTGATACTAGATGATCACACATCCTCAATTTAAGATAGTTTCATATTCTTCACTATTCTAGATCTATAGGAAATGAATCATAATGTCACTAAAAGCAAACTATTTTATAATTTTTTTGCTCTTTAATAAAAGCAGTTATTTTAGTAGCATTGCTGACCTGATAATTGCTAGTGAGTCTAAATTGGATGTACTTCAGTTAATGCATCAGTAAGTGAAGTACCTTCAATGCAATTAAAAGATTCTAATCTAACCAAAGAAAAGATCTCGCTCATATTGACCACTTTATATTCAGACTATGATTTCATATTTTTAAAGTGGTCCCTGGCTTAGCTGACCCCATTAGTGGGATGCAACTCTCCTTTGACATAGCCAGTTGCTTGCTGAGCAAGCGTTTCTGAAAACCTCTGAGTAAAATTCATGAGGCAACTATTGTTGCCTATTTTCAGAGAAGGCAAACATGGAGTTAAAGAAAATCAAAATACTGGCCATGGAGATGGGGGAAATAAGAGATGGAAGTGAGGGATAATAAATAATTGATCAATCAACAGTAGTTATTGCACTTGAAGTGAACTTGATAGCAACTTCTTTTCCTACAAGATACGTAGTCAGATTTTATCAGACATTTGTGATCTGACTTGCCGAGTGATTAAATTTTTTAGTTTTCCCTGTTGTCACTAATGTAATCATTGGTACTTTTGCGTACCCACCCAAAGAACTAAATTTACAGGGGTTATGTCTTCCTGAACACAGGGCAGTTGCCCCCACTCCGTCTTCCACTTCTCTCATAGGACATGCAATTCTCAAATGAATATACAAAGACATTTGAATGGTGTGCCAATGAGTACACTGAAGGGGTCGAAAGTTGCTTTAGATTTTTTGTTTGGAGTGGATCTTGCATTTCCAAATTAGCAGAATTGGGGAAAGACTGAAAACTTCTCACATTAAGAAAGTTATGGTTGAGCCATGCATGGTGGTGCACAGCTGTAATCCCAGTACTTGGGAGGCTGAGACAGAAGGATCCTAGGTTCCAGGCCAGTGTGTGATAACTTAGCGAGACCCTGTTTCAAAAAAAGAAAAAAGAAAAAGAAATAGCAGCTTCAATTCTTGATATTCAAAAAATTCACAGTCTTTAAGTTAAATGTGATATTATTCAGCAGAAAGAATGTGTTTTTCCCTTTTAGCTTCTGACAAATTCTGTTGTTTAAAAGTCTAGAAAAAATGTGATAATGTAAAATCATGGGGAAGTTGTGATGAAAAATTAAAAATCACTTGCAAAAAAAAAAAAAAAAGAAAGAAATAGGGTTGGAAGTGTAGCTCAGGGTTAGATCACCCCTGGGCCCAATCCCCAGTACTGCAAAAAACAAAAACAAAGAGAAAAAGAGTTATGGTTGGGTCACTAACTGTATTTGTATTTTGGATCAATTTTTTTTTTTTTTTTTTTTTTTTTAGGGAGAAAAGCAATCTTCCCAGATCTGGGCAGTAAGAGTGTGTATGTGTGTAGCCTGGCTGACTCACCCGAGGCCCTCTTTCGGGTGATGTCTTCTGTTAGTATTTTACTGAGAAGTTGTGAGAGACTTCACAAGGAGCTCAGCCAGCCAGATGCCATTTTAAACTGCTAGTCTCTGCTTTTTTGTGCAATGCAAGGCAGATTGCTGAGCATAAAGGATTTCCTTTACTAGCTGTGAAGGAGAACTAAAGTTCAGCTCCAATTCTCTTTCAAGAAATTTTCTCTGACACTCTGAATCCCACTTCTTTAGGACTCTGAGTATACGTCATCATAGTCTTCTTCCTATTATTAATGTGAATGTCTGGCCCACCAGATGATAGACCTTCTATAGATCCTCTTCCTCTACTGCTACGTGATGTATGCACATCGTCAGGCCTGCTTTCAGTGGTGTGAACTGAATTAAAATGGGCTCATCTCACGTGACTGTGTAGGTTATATAACCACAGCCATTTTATCCATGATTATTAATGTATATTTATTAAAAGTTGTGGTGCAGATAGAACTTTCCAAGCTGTCAGCAACTCATATTTGTTTATTCCTAGCCCAGCTGTCTCCCCGACTCCCTAGACCATGCAGTGCCTTGCCATCCACTAATGTACCACAACTGTTCTGTGATGCATCTGTTTTCCTAATTGGTGGAACTGATAAGGATAAATGAGCCCAGTTTCCCCCATCCCCCCAACAGGAGAGAGAGAGAGAGAGAGAGAGAGAGAGAGAGTGAGAGTGAGCGCTGTCATAAACTCACTGAACGCAGCCCTCATCTAGGGGTAGAAGGATGGGAATTACGTTGAGGGAGGGCCCTCATTTGGAGCTGTGGCCACAGACATGGAGAAGAAACAAAACAAAACAAGACCAAAGAAAAATGAGAACATCTGAGTTGCTTTTGTCAGGGTCCCATGCTCCCCATCCTCTTTTTGACCATCATCCAGGCAGAAGGCCAGGCTGCATGCTGCCTCTGAATTTTCTGCGTGACAGTTTCTGAGTGTCTGGAGAGAGGGGGGCATTTCCTTCTCCTAAAGGAGATTTTCATCAGATGCCAGATACTAATATTGTTTTGATTTGCCACCAGCCTCCATGGTGTATGTCTTACCTATGACCTCTGTTTACTGTTCCTTTACAGCATCTCTGGTGACATTGCCTTAGGTCAAGTTCTAGCCAAAGCTCCCTCATATCATTTTGGTAACTTCCCACTTAACAGAATGTTTCTCTTTATAACCTCATTGAGGACCAGAGTCCTTAGCTGTCTTATTCATTGTTCCATCTGTGCCCCCGCGCCCTACACACAATCCTAACATAGAGTGAATTTTCAGTAAATATTCGTGGTCATCAACCAAATTTAATTTGCCAGAAATAAACCTAGATCTGGTTGATCTAGAATTCCAGTCCTGCCTTTGCGATTTTTGCAAGCTTGGAGGCCAATAACCTGTTTTGATGTGAGTTTCTTCATATGAAAAACGGTTATGTATTACATCATATCTGAGGCTTCTTGTGGCCCTAAAATTTAGTTAGCACTGTATTAAATGGCAGCAGATTTGCAGAAATAATTTATACTAAATAATTTGAACATGGTTGGTCAAAATACTCCATGGAGTTTTCACCTGTTTTTTTTTCCCCTCCTTGCTTTTTGGGAAAGGTTTCATATTAAGCCTTCATAAGTTTCCCACTAGATTAACAGGTTAACATTTTAAAATATGTAGTTGCTTAAATAGATATGTTATTAACAATAGTCATTAAATTAATATATTCTACAAGCAGTTTAGTAGCTGTTTTTGAGTATGTAATGGGCAAAGTGTCTCTGTTGTTATTATTGATTACATGACTTAAAGTTTCTCGCATTCCAGAAGAATACACCTTTCTTCTTATCCTTTTCTGTAGTGTTTACATTCATATATTTATAAACAAATACTTGTTCAGTTAAAAACTAATACTTTCTTAGTTGAGAATTTCCAAGTTTGAGTCAAAATTACACTTCTTAACTTGAGCTGCTTCTCTGTTAAATTGCATGTGGTTTTCTGCATCTTAGTTTCTTTGGCTGTAAAGCTATGAAGTCAGATTTCATAGGAGACTATTAATCATAGTGTTAATGGGAGAAATAAATGAAATAATTTTTAACTTAGTGCTCTGCCTGTCACAGCTGTACAAATGTTAAGTATTCTGATTATTTTCATCCCTAGCCCATAGCATTCCTCCACCTACCTGTTTTTAAAGCAAAAATATGAAGTAAAATGGCAGTAAAAGAAAAAGCCTAGCCATTTAAAAATAAGAGAAATAAACTAAGAACAAAATTTAATAGGGCTACATATTCTTTTGAAGACAATTGATGAATACTTAAGTGCAGTACTTAATTCATTGAATATTGTATATGCTGACAATATTCTGCTGAAAGAGGCATTTAATATTTAATGGTCTCATTATATTTAATAAAACATGAGAGGGTATGGATTTCAAGAATATAATTCTATCCATTAACAGGAAGGTTGCATGTAAATGAGTGTCTGTATAATTGTCCTGACAGAAGAAACATGTTTGCAATATAATTAAAGTGACCTCTAAAAATATGCCTGGATTTATTTATATTTAAGTAATTTAACAAAACATTTTACTAAAATGATTCATACATAATTTTTATTTGAGCACTTGATCCAATACAATTTTATATGATTTGGCTTTGAAAGCACTATATGGATGAATTTTAAAGCAGCTACAATAACTAGGAACCACTAAATTGTACTATATTTCAATATTAATGTATGAAATATTGATTTTAAAACATTTTAAAGATTTATTTTTTCCTGCATTAAAAAATCAATTAATAAGTTTAATTGATTTATTCTTATAGTATTATCTGAAAAAATGTCTCCCTTTTGCCCTTAAGTAACAATAAGGACAACAAATAAGCCAAACAACTGTAGTAGAATCTTAGATTCTACTTATTTGTTAAAGTTATTTCTATTCTACTAAATTAAGATATGTGTTATAAGTTTTCAATGTATGCTTAATGTAAATGACTTGCAGGAGGTATACCATTAAATGAATTGAAGTGATTTTTTTTTTTTGCGGTACCGGGGATTGAACCCAGGGGCATTCTACCTCCAAGCTACACCCACAGCCATTTCTTTTTATTCTTTATTTTGAAACAGGGTCTCAGTAAGTTGCAGAGGGCCTCACTAAGTAGCTGAGGCTGGCCGTGAACCCGGATCCTCCAGTCTCAGCCTCCCAAGTACTGGGATTACAAGCGTGCGCCACCACGCCCGGCTGAAGTGATTTGTAGTTTAAACTTCTTGTAGCCTTCTTTAGTTTACTACCGAGTATCTCTGTTGAAAGCAAAACATTGAATGCATGTGCTTCCTGATTTTAATCCTATTTTCTTAGATGAGAGATCACAAATATGAAAAGCATCTAACACTGAATTGATTACATAGTTCATAAATGCGGCCTGATTTGTTTTGTATTGTTGTAAGATAATCTACCTTCATGTACGATGAGTTACAGCTCTCTTCACTAACTTTCCATTTTGGTAAATGCCAAAGAAGGATCAAACCAAGCCTATATTTTACTGAGTTTCACTCTGTTAAATTAATTAGGTTACTTACTTCATGATAATCTCCTGGCTTACCAGGTTTATCTAATTTGTTTCTAAACTATTTTGTCCTTCTGGGTCTATGTTAGCTCATGGCCTAGAAGGTTTTCCCCAGTATTACAGATCTCTACTCTGATCTTCTAGGATTTTTTTTAACACTTAAAGAGTTATTAACCTAGGGCCTTTGAATTTTACTAAAATATTCATTGGACCAGAAGGTCATTTTGGAATGTGACCCATATTCTAGGTCCAAAGCATTTCATAGATGACAAACTTATACACACTAGGTCTGCTCTGGACTTGAGGGGAAGGAGAAATTATAAACTAGCAACGTGCATTTGTGGTGTTTGTTAATGTTCTGGATGGTTCTTCTATCTCTATAAATCTTGCACTGTCTGTCATATCATGATATAACTTGATAAGCAATGTCAGTAACAAATGCTAGATTAAAAACTATCATCTCTTACACATCTATTAAAATGGCTAAAATCCAAAATTCTGACACCACCAAATGCTGGTGAGGATGTGGGGCAAAAGGAATACTCATACAATGACCGTAGAAACTCATACATGGCGTAGAAACTTCGCAGTTTCTTATAAAACTGAACATATTCTTAGCATACAATCCAGCAACCACACTCTTGGTATTTACCCACAAATATTAAAAAGTTATATCCTCACCGAAACCTGCACTTGAATATTTCTTGCAGCTTTGTTCATATTTGTCAAATTGGGAAGCAACTAAGATGTCCTTTAATAGATGAATGGGTAACAGATTATGGTATATCCAGAATATGGAACACTATTCAGCACTGAAAAGCAATGAACTATCAAGCCATAAAGAAACATGGAGAAAATTTAAACATATACTACTGAGTGAAAGTAGCCCATCTTTAAAGGCTACTCATAATACGATTCCAACTCTGTGACATTGTGGAAAAGGTAAAACTATGGAGAGAGTAAACAGATCAGTTGCCAGGGATTGGAGGAGAAGGAAAAATGAATAGGTGGAGCACAAAGGATTTTTTTTGGGCATGACTTTGTATGATACTATAATGGTGGATATGTTGTATCTTTACATATTTATTCAAAGTCATAGAATTGTACATAACCGGAGTGAATATTAATGTAAACTATGCAGTATGGGTGTAATAGTGATGGTTCAATTAGGTTCATGAATTGTTAATGAATGTATCACTCTGGTGGGGGATGTTGATAATGGGGGAGGCTGTGCAAGTGTTGGGGCAACAGGAAAATGGGAAATTTTGTACCTTCTGTTAAGTACTACTGTGAACTAGAACTGCTTTAAAATAAAGTTTATTAAAATAGTCTTGATGTTTTACCATTATTTATAGAATTTATATTAAAATTAAAGCCTTTAGCATATGCTACGTAACTTAAAGAAATGGATCTTTGGTAAAATCATTTCTTTTGGTATCTAGATTGAACCAATAGTAGGGAACTTTTCATACTTCCAATTCTATCATAGAGGCTGCTACTAATCTTTAAGACTAATTATATTACCGAAAATTGCAGTTTCAACACCATAACCACTCATATCTTAAAACTGGCAAAAAAAATCTTGCCATGACATGATAACAATAGGGAGAATATGAGGATTTTTGCTGGAAATGGAGAGAGAAAAGAACAGACTTTTCATGTAGATTTCATGCTCCTGAAATCAGAGTGGATAATTATATTTAAACTGGACATTGAATGTTGTCAATCCTGGGTATATAGTTTAGTAATCTCAGTGAGTCTAGTAATTTCACTTCTGTTTATTTGCAAGTGACAGCACACGGGATCTTTAGGGCAGTGAAATGACTTTGGATAATACTATAATGGTAGCTATGGGTCTTTACACATTTATTCAAAGTCATAAAATTGTACAACACTGGGAGTGAATCCTAATGGCAACGATGCAGTATGAGTGTAATCGTGATGTGTCAATTAGGTTCACCAATTGATAACCAATGTATCAATAAAATAAACTGTCTTACGAGTTTACATACTAGCTCATGTAATGGAGAGTCCTATCATTAGCCTAAGCTGATTTAAAACTTTTCCATTATTTCTGGGAGTGGGTATGTTTATTAGACCCTGGTAGGGACACATGATTGGTGAGGAGATCGCTAAGACAAAACGAACTTGTTACCAAAAGAGAGATAGGAATGTGCATAGCTACCACAGTCTACTGCAGTGATATACAAGGTTTAGAGTGCTAGCTGTAATATTTTGGTGCTCACTAGTAGGTAATAGTAATATTTTGGTGTTCACTTAGGTAACAGAAGCCGCCTACGATGGCTAAAGAAACAAAATACTGGCTCCCTAATCCTAGGAAGTAGTTTATTGGATAAGGAAAAGACACACTGGGGAAAAGAAATAGTACAGACTGTGAGAGGACATGGTGGAAACAGTTAAGATCCAGCTAGTACAGGTCTTCACCATGACTGGTACAGGGTCAACTTTAAAGGGCAGGTCTCCAACCTAATGGGGTCAGTGGTACCCCATTAGGGAAGATGAGCAGAAATCATAAAGATATGGGATCTCCATGGAAAATACCAGGACTCAGCTTCCTGAAGTGAAAATCTGAAAGCCATTAGCAGAAGCACACTGACTGATATGAACTGTCATTTTTCCCTTTTAGAAATAATCTAAAGGGAGTTGGGATGCTTTATTTAGCTCATTCCATGCTTGGTAGCCTTAGGGACCAGAACAAAAAAAAATTGCACTATGACCCCTGTTTCCTGCTATTATCTCTAAATGTATCTTTACCTGACACTAAATATTAATGTTGTAGTAGGAATTGTAACACAAAAGTAGTAAAATTAAGGTTAAAATTCTTTTTCTTCTGATAAAATCATATTTTGTTAATGATATGCCCACCAAATAGTACCTATTCTTTGAAATTGTTATACTTGTTCAAAAGCTTGCAAATTAGTGTAAACCCAGGACCTGCTAACATACTTTCGGCATTATGAGATTCCAGAAAATGTGAATAGGATGTTTCAGTTGTTAGGTAATTTTCCAGATGCCTTTTTTTGTGCTCAGATAATTCAAATGGCTTCCTTTCAACACTTCAGGCTTGTCATGTACACTATATTAGAGTGTGTAACATTTTTGAAGGAATTTGGCACAGACATCGCTTTTCCACTTCTAACTCTCTAAGTTTGAAGAGTGCTGCCAAGATCGGTATAAATACATCCTAATAAATATATATTTTCACCAATTTTCGAAGTTCCCCTATTTCAAGTGTCAATATTGTGTGTTTTATGATAAGAGTAGTTTAATTAATTATGGTTTTAGTGATAATTTGAATAAACACATTTAGGCTATATTTGCAGCAAACCTCAATATTTGCAAATGATAGATAGCAATGACTCATATGTGATCATTAAGACACACATTTAAAAGCTTAATTTTGATCAAGATTTCCGTGTCCTTAAGTAAGTAGGAAGATGGGTGAAATTCCCACAAGCCAGATACTTAAAACTTAAGAGTATCACCTTTCAGTCTTTTTATTTTTGGCTTATTTAGGAATCATACATCCCATTAAATATTATATCCCATTTTACTCTCTCTTGACTGCTTAAAAATCTCTCTAAATGGAAAGTGCAAATAACTACACAAACTAGGTTTACTAAAATGTTTGAGGCAGTATAATACATGGGTTAGTCGTATTCTATGTGTGTCTAAGACCTGTCATATTTTCAAACTAATCAAAACTGATTTTGTTGGAAGATGGCAGATATGTTTGTTAACCAAATGAAGAGAAAATAGAGAACACAGTTTACATTTAACTCTGTCCATCACTTTTGAGATCATGTGATTCTTGGTCAGTTTTTAATTTGGGGGTTAATACAACTTCACCATTTGTGAATTAAAAGAAAAATTGCATCAGTTGAGATTTGCACAACTCAAATGTAGCTACAACATAATGGAAAAATACCTGGATTATAGAATACCTGGGATGGAATCCTAGCAATGTATAAATATAGGAAAGTTGCATTATCTTTCCAAGCCTCAGTTTCTTCATCTATGAAAGGAGGAAATAATACATATCTAGGTAGTTGCCAGAGATTATATATCTTGCCTAAATACTTGGCCTATGGAAGAGATTAATAATATTCTATTTCTTTTCTGTTAACAGAAAAGAAGTTTCTAAATACTGTTTGTTAACAGTATTTAGTTATCCTTCTGGTTTCTTGTTTCCACAATTTGGTTTTAAGCATGTTCTGGAAATTTACTTCTTCTATAATGGTAACTAACCTAGATTATTTGGGCTAGTCAAGGATATGGCTGAAAGTTCAGAGTTGAGAACAAATGCCTGATTAATAATCTGGTTTATTCTGAGGTGAGATGTTTTATTTTTATTCTCCAGGAAGGGAACTGAGTCAACTTATAAAACTTAGGTGATGAAAGAAACTTGTCTCTGTTAATTACTAGAAATGTGGGCAGATCTTTCAGCTCACATAAAATCTGACGCTTCTGACCTCTCAAGCCTGCTCCCTGGTGACGTCATTTATTTTATGTGTCCAGGATTTCATATGAAATATGAATTATACCAAGTTTATTTGTGTTAAAAAGTGTCCAAAAGGTTTAAAAAAGGTGAAGTATCTTTATACTCAAAATACAAATTAGATATAGAACTTTTTTCCATTGGAGTAGAATATAGTAATAAACGACAGATTTAAAATTTTAAGTTAAATTGTCTCATTAATGCTTAATTGTGGTTATGAGAAAACAATGACCAAACTCATAAATACTAGTGTGCTTGTTTCCTATAATCTATGCCTCATCTTATATGTAATTTAATTGCATAAAATGTACTTTATTATAATTTATAATAGATTATAAACTATTTTGGACTTGTTCTAATTAATCTGGTTATGAAAATAAAAACTATATTTCTAACAGTTCTGTCTAGCCATTTACATTGCCTTATATTATTGTATCTTTTAAAAGCTAGGTTAGTCATTCAATAGCTTTAATGGTAAAATATATTATGTATTTTCCCTTATTAATTAAAATGATGCTTTGTGTAATTTTTCTATGTCTTTATGAGCTTTGTACTTTTTATGAAAGACACATGATCTCATACTTTATTTTCTCTTCATTTAGTAATTTTAGAATATAGTTTATTTGTCTAATATCCCTGTCTTCTAAATTAGTTAGATCATTTACAAAATAGCATCAAAATACTTGAGTAATGTTCTTTGGATCATTTTCACTGAAAAAGTTTGAATGAAACGGTGGTACTCAAGGATTCCTTACAAAAATATTGAAATTAATTGAGAAGGAAAGAAAATAGAGGGGATCAATTAGCTTCGAGGAAATATTTAGATGGTACTCCTATTGAAAGACACTGAAAAAAGTATTAGCTGCATGTGTCTCAACCCCTGCACCTCCTACAGACAATAAGAGGAGTTGTCATAAACATCATTTAGATCACAGCATGACTCGGTCTTTTAACTGTGTAACAGAATTCTGTCTTGGAATCAAATTAAAGAAATAGCATTTACAAATTCTCTTTATCTTAAGAGTATTTAGAAGATGCCGTATGGCTGTTATTTCCTCTGATTTGTTCAATAAAACCTAAAATTACTTTACTGCCTCCTAGGATGGATTTCAACATGACATCTTGTACTGAGTTGAGACCTGTGTACCAGTGTTTTGGACACTCTGCACTGTTAAAGGGTGTCACTTTCACGGTCACCCCAGACTCAAATGACTCATCTTTACATGGCACTGGCCTCAAATCTCTCCAATAAAGAGGGAACACATACCTTAATGTTTGAACTGATTTTCCCACTCATTTTTGTACCATTTGAGTTACAGAGAATTGTCTGTTTCCTTTTGAAATACAATTAAAAAGCAGAGGGTATATTGTACTCTCTGCCTTTTAAACAAATAAATAGAAGACCTAAATTAGTTTTTCTCATTTTTTGTGAATATTGATAAAAGTATTATCTCTTTCTTATGAACAGAAAGAAGATAAAGTAAAAATGATTTTAAAATATACTGGCGTTTTTCTTTTCCCTATTTTCTTTTGCTTTTATATTTATGTTATATATCATGTGTTTGGGAATATCTGGAGATTATTAACTCGTATATCTACTTGTGTTTATCTCATCTTATGGTTTTAAATACTATCACATTTATTATATAAGACTCTCAAAAAGGCCACAGATATTCCAAGTGGGTATATTGATATGAGAAACAATAACAGTAACAATATGGCTCTCTTAGCTGATTAGGGATGATTCTTGGTTCACGTTCATTTGATGATAATCATGCATTCAAGCAGTAGCTGAGAGAGTGGCACTGTCACTATGAGAAGGCTGCTGCTGACTCTTGAGGGAAGGCTGTTCTGAAACTCATTTCCTTGGTTGTCACCCTGATGAACCTCATGTTATTTGACTGTGGAATTAATATTTCCCCACGGAAAATTGCAAGCAATCGCTTTTGCTTGATTTTGTTGGGCTCAATGTTTTTGCAAGTGGGCTATATCTTCTTAATTTCTTCATGATGTCAACGGGCAATATGTAGATTTCACAACAAAAGTAAAATCTGACCAAGCATTCTTTACATGTTGTTTCCATGAATGTTCATTTTGAACCTGCTTGAGGTAGTAAGCTATTTTTATGATGCTCAGATAACTGAATAGAAATGATTTATTTTGGTCTCAAAATCTTCTAAAATTTATCTTCCCATTAGAATGTCCTTTTAAACTTAAAGATTTTTTTTGCATTAGTGTTTTAAACCCCTTAAATTCATAAAAGCTTTTTCTTCCAGTTTTAGTATAGCAAGTATGTGATCTGGAGCCAATAATTCCCACCCAAGTTTAAGGTCCTGATATGTTTCCCTTTTAATGCCTGAAATACAAAACTGAAGAAAAATAAATAAGGGACAGATACCGAGGACCAAATCTAAGAGACTAAACAACTATTGATCAAAACACCAAGTGTGAAATTTTATTTTTAATGTTGTTTATAATTAAGCAAGAATGTGGATTTGACTAGCTTGCAGCACTGTAAACATTTACAGTAAGTTGTGAGTACTGCAATGAGTGTTAACAATTGTTTAGCCACCTTTGGATTTCTAGGGCTTGGTAACAGCCATATACAAAGTTTGGCTTGGAGGTTTCTAGGAACAGACACAGAGCAGGGCGTATTTTTCTCTGTGATCAGGGGCAGGCAGCCAGAGGCTCCAATTTGCTGCTCTACATTTGGCACTAATAACTAGCCACCTGGTTGACTGCTAGTTATAGCTTTCACTACACAGAAGTGAACGTGAAAAGAAAAATAAATTATCTGTTACAACATTGTCTGTAGATATTCCCCCAGCTATTTTGACCTAACACTATCGACATAAGGAGAAGACATAGAAAGTTATGTGTGTATCTGGAGGACAAGATTTTCCATCACAAAGCTAAAAAACTTTCTCTAAGCAAGATCCCATCATCACTGGTCCACAAAAAACACAGTAAGAATCCCAAGCCATAAAGTATTCATTTGCGAAGCTAATTTTGACCTAGATCCTTTCCTTTCTTAATTTCAAATACCTTCGGAGAGACTTGTGTATGCATTATTAGCTTTATGTAGGGAAATACAGTCAGTTCTTGTTATGTTCTATAAAAAGCCTCTGGAACACCAACTTAATGGATTACTGAATCTTAGCTCCTTGGGAAAATAAATGGCTAGATTCCTGTGAACTACTAGTCACAACATGTTTGTCAGTGGATCAATACATAACCTTGATTTCTGCGTGTTTCTATTTGAAGACACAATATTTATCATATGTTGTTGATTCATTAGCATTGAATTCATGCCAGCGGCAGTGAAACTCAGGCTTGAACAGAGCTCACCTAACACAGGTGTGTTCTCTCCAAGGCACATCCCAGCCGGCTTGCACTTGGGAACAGTATGTAGCACTTAGCACTATGCTTGGGGGCTGTTTTAAAGACTGAAATCATCTGAATAAAGAAGATCTGCACAAAAATGAGAAAAAACGTAGGACTAAATAAACACTGGAAAGGATGCTGGCCTAGAGTATGGGAGGGAAAATGGGAAGATAGAGTTTGCTTTGTTTGACCTTAGTAGGGAACATGCATATTGGGCAACTCAAATTTCTGTAGTGCTCTTCTCATGTCTACAGTGGTTGTGAAAGCACTGCAAATATTGATTTTAGGATTACAAATGAATTTTATTGAGTAAGTGAATTGTAAGTACAGAATCTGGATAATGAGGCTGTACTCTGACCATATTTTGAATGAGAGTGATTTTGGAATGTGTTTGAATCTATGATGACCACATGAAGCTTCCTCTTAATTTTGGGAAGTGATCATAAAATTTTAAAATTGGAAGAAATTTTAGGGGCCTGCCAATCCAAACACCCATAACATAGAGGAACTTCCTGTAAAATATTTCTGAAAAACTGTCATCAAATTTCAGCTTTGATATTTATCATGATTGGAACATTACAGATTTCACAGGCATTGATGTGGACTTCGGCTGTTTTCATATAATTTATATCAGTTACTTTCACTTATCATTTAAAGCTATAGATCATAGACCTTTTCTTTGTCCACATAAGAAGAAAAGCTTCTAGAAATTCTAAGGCTGCTAATATGCTGATACTTTTCTAAGTGAAATGCCTCCTTAAGATGACTTTTTTATTTATTTATTTATTTTTTTGTGGTACCAGGGATTGAACGCAGGGGCGTTCTACCTCCGTGCTACGCCCCTGGCCCTATTTTTTATACTTTATTTTGAAACCGGGTCTCACGAAGTTGCGGAGGGCCTCACTAAGGAGAGAGGGAGAGAGAGAGAGAGAGACAGAGAGAGAAAGAGAGAGAGAGAGCTGAGGCTGGCCGCGAACCCGGATCCTCCAGTCTCTGCCTCCCAAAGTATTGGGATTACAAGCGTGCGCCACCACGCCCGGCTTAAGATGACTTTTTAATCCTTGTATTTTTATACTTTTATTGGTGCATTATAGTCTCACATCATAATGTAGTTCATAGTGACAGTGACATACATGCACACAGCACTTGGTGAGCTTTCCCCCGGCTCCCACCCCACTCCCCCTCTTCCCCAAACAATATATTGAGATTGACGTTGGTAATTTCACATATGTACATAATGTCAGTGGAAGTGATTCCTTTATTGATCCTCCCTCCATGCCCCCCTTCCACTAGACCAACTTGCTGGCCCCACTGCAGTTTCTCCTCCATTATCTAGAGTTCCTCTGGTATCCCACTCACTCCCCAGCTTCTGCATATGAGAGAAAACATATTACCCTTCACTTTCTGTGACAGGCTAATCTCACTTAACATAATGTTCTCCAGGTCTATCCATTTTCCTGCAAATGACAAAATTTTGTTCTTTATGGTTGAGTAGAATTCCATTGTGTGTATATCCCACAGTTTTGTAATCAATTCATCTATTGATGGGCAATGAGGTTGGTTCTATAATTTGGCTGTTTTGAATTGTGCTGCTATAAACATGGGTATGCATACATTACTACAATATTCTCATTTCAGTCCCTTTGGAAATATACCCAGGAGTGGTATTGGATGATATAGTGGATTCATTCCCAAGAGTCAACTCAAGATGGATCAAAGAACCAAAAAATTAGACCACAGACTTTGAAATTACTAGAGGAAGGCATATGTCTAACACTCCAACATTTAGGCACAGGTAGAAACTTCTTCAATAAGACCCCCAAAGCTCAGGAAATTAAAACAAGAATTAATAAGTGAGATGGCATTAAACTAAAAGTTTCTGCTCATTAAAGGAAACCATCAGGAGTCTAAAGAGAGAATCTACAGAATCTTTGCCAGCTATTCCTCTGATAGAGGACTAATATCTAGAATATACAAAATACTTAAAAGACTTAACACTAAAAAAGACAAATAACTTAATAAAAAATGGGTAATTAAACTAGATAGACACTTCACAAAAGAAGAGACACAAATGGTCAATAAATACATGAAAAACTGTTCAACATCATTAGCTATCAGGGATATGCAAATCAAAACTACATTGAGATTCAGTCTAACCCCAATCAAAATGGCAATCATCAAGAAGTCAAACAACAATAAATGCTGTTGAAGATGTGGGGAAATATGTCAAATAAAAAATAAAGACTTACTAGGATAGTCTCAAGTACAAAGTTTTAAAACCTACAATGACTAAATATAATTTTTGGTTCAACATTCTGCATATCAATTTGCTGTTATGAATTCACTTTTTTATATTCAGTTGCTTTTTCCAAATGCCTTTCTGAAACATATACATTTGTGTGTTTGAGTGTATGTGTTTATGTGTGTATGTATGTATATATGTATATACCCACCCATATATTAAATATGTATCCATATGTGTATATATACACATATAACTTTGTACTCATAGTTAGCCATTCTGGTGACATTATAAATAGATAAAGTAAATGACTTTATGGTAGAAACTTTGTCTTACAAAGGATTAATTTCATATAGTTGTCCTATATTTCATAGCTAGTACATTTCTTTTTACTTTTTCCCCACAAAATAAGAGACATTATGGATATTCCTATTGCTACAATCATATTAACCTAGATAACTTAGTCCTTGGAGTTTCAAAATTTAATTAAGGAACTGCAGTGGATTAAAAAGTAACTCTCTAGGATGAACTGTTTGGATTTCTGTGTCTTGTAACTGACCATTTTGCATTCTTTCTCTCCTCGTCTTCTTTGTCTTTTTAAGTATCTAGTTTCTTTAGAGTTATTAGATTTTGTTTTGAATATCTGGTTTTTAGTTCATATAAAAATTATGTTTCCTGTAAGCCTATTATTCACTATTAGTAACTTTTTTTGGTATTGGGGATTGAACCCCAGATGATTCTGCCTCTGGGCCATAACTCCAGCTCTGTTTTACTTTTTATTTTGAAACAGGGTCTCATGAATTGATAGGCTGGCTGGCTGGCCTCCAACCTGTGATCCTCCTGTTTTGGCTTCCCAAGTATTGGAATTACAGCCATGCACCACCACACCTTGTTAATATTTGCAACATCTTATCTTAACCTAATTTTATCTTTATCATATCTATCTTATACCTTCTTATCTATCCATTCTCTCTCTCTCTCTTTCTCTCTCTCTCCCCTATCCCCTATCCTCTCTCCTCTCTTTATCTCTTTCCCTATTGTACTCCCAGCATGGCTGTAACACTTATGATGCCTTAAATTCATGAACTAATTTTTTCAACAAGTTAATTTCATTTTAAAAAATAAATAAAAATAGGTTTGAAGATCAGGAAGGCAAGTTCTTTTTCTTGCGCACCTAGAGACAGTCATTTGTTAATAGGAATGAATCTTTTCTCATCTCCATGGACAATGCAAACTGTTTATCTCACAGAAGTGTTTTAAAGATAAAAGAGATATGGCTCATTACACCATAGGATGAATGACATGAGGGTACCTTCTAAGAAGTGCTATTGATATTCATAGCTTTATAGAGGAAAAGAACATTAAAATTTTCAATACATTTTTATTCCTGAGACCTTTGAACTATTTACTTATGTGAAATAATTTGTTTCATGTGTAATTAAAATAAATAACTTAAGTATTATTAATCCTACTTCCTCCTTGACATATACACACCCAAATTTGAAAAAGTCCCATGCTTTCAAATATTTGATTAACAGATGCAGAAAGACTTAACTGGATGGAAACTACTGAACATTTTACTCATACTCTCATCTAGCCAAGAAATTTTCGTAGCCACTTCTATGATTGATAAATATGTGCTAGGTAAGCCAATGCTTTATATTTTCTATTCTACATCATGACAGTATATTCTATTGTTAGACCATGCTTTCTTTTTTTTCTTAGCAAGAGTAACATAATTGTAATCTGACTTTTATATTAATAACAATTTCATTCCTAAGCATTTTTGGAAAACTTCTGAGCTGACTATTGTACATATGAATAATATCTCTTGAGTCATGTGCTTTGCACCCACCCTTTCTTCTGCCTCTCCCATGGGTGTGCTCTTCTTTCCCCAGGTATTCCTCTCCTTCCTTACTTTCATGGAGCCTGACTCTTAGGCCCCTTGGTGTTTTTCAAGGCTGCATCTCCTGCTGTGCACTGCTCTATGCATTTCTGTCTGTGAGTGACAGCAAAGAGGAATTCCTACACTCTTAATCTTGTTAAAGCCAGTGTTACAAAGATCAGAATTAGAGTCAGTTTCAGTTTACTGTCCATCACAATCAGGAGCAAACATATTGTAACGGCATGTAGATTCATTTAAAAGAAGCAGAGACTGACCAATTTTCAGATATCTTCAAAAATACTCCTGTGTTTCTAGGACTGCAGGTTATTTACAAGTATATATTCTACCAAGTTATTAAGAACAACTTGGTAGAATATATACTTTCCTTTGTTTTTTTTTAGCCTTTTCCTAAAATTTTTTTACAACTTAGGCTTTCTAACAACTAGCCCCTGAACATGTTATCATTGGAAAGTGCATGTATACAGAGTCATTGAGAAAAATTTCTAAGAGCTGCCTTTTACCTGTCTTTCCTTTTAGGAACTTTATCATGAATAGGATGCAGCTGCTACCAACAATTCTCAGTAGCTAGAAACAAAGGCCAGATACTGAAGAATTTCTTTTCAGTCTCAATTTCCCTTTATTCTCAATTTGTTTAATACAAAATTGTGATTTCTAAAAGTTGAAGAAAAAACTACTTCAGATCATTCCTTGTTAAGCAAATCATGTGTTTTGCTACATTGATCTATGGTTACTTGGATTTTTCAAAGATGAGATGCTTTTTCTTTCTGTTTTCCCAAGGTAGTACAAGTTTTCCAGCTAGAAATTGTCTGAAAAAGCTAGAAATGTAACTTAAGACATTAAAAATATTAGAAGGCAAAGAGAGAAAATTCACCATATTTGGTGAAAGATAAGGATCAGACAGCAAAATGAAGTCTATTTTTGGAAGCAGTCTTTTGTTGCAATCTGTTAGGCAGTAAGAGTTAGGAAGTTTTATTATTGCCAGTCTGTTACAAATGTGACTACTTAAACAACAACAGAAAGAAATGTGGGTTTTTTTTAGTGGATTTTATGCTATGATGTATACATTTCCTAGAGTTCTGTGCAATAATAACTCCCAGGGATTCCTTGATGTACTTTTATACAAATAATTCTTACCTTACCATTTAAAACTTTGCAAAGAAAATATCATAGATAGCTAAAATCCTACTTTTAAATATTAGCTCTGGAAAGGAAAAAGGAATTTATGTATTTACAAATTTATTTCTTACCTTATGGCCTTGAAATAGATAGTTTAATTTACCTGTGTATGTATGTTTTCTCATCTGTAAAATGTAGATAATAAGCTATGTTGAATCTGTAAACTGTAATTATAGCTTTTGAGTTGTAAAACTAGAGGTCTCAAGCCATAAATAAGATTTTCTGGTAAAGTAAAATATACATATTTTTTGGTTCACTGACTTTTTGAGAAGCAGTTGTCAGTTGGCCGTCTTCCACAAAATTGTGTTATAGTAACACAATATCTGACATAATTGAATTATTGATTAGTGATAATTATGAAAAAGTTAGGAATATGCTCTTTCAACTGGTCGTTATTTTCTACTTACTCGGTTTTTAAAATTGCCTCAACTATCTTGAGTTTGGGCTGTATAAAAGGGAAGGCAAATAAGCTTTATTTTGCTAAAAATAAGTTTTTCTCATCCCTCATATCCTTCTAGAATTATTTTTGAGTAGTCTTTTGTTTCCTTGTTAAAACAGACTTAGCATTTATCATTTTTCCAATATTCAGGAGTACTTGTTTGGTTTTATTTTAAGCACTTAGAAACTAGAATGCAAAATAAAATAAGATCCTTGTTTTCAAGAAGCTTATTTTTTACATAAGTCATTGAGAACAGTAAATAAGCAATTCTAAGGTCAGGTGGTACTGCTATGGTAAGGCTAACCCTTATCCCTTATGCTAGAGTACCTTTGAATCATGTGTGCGGGATGCCCAACCTAGATGAGGGGTCAGATAAATGAAGAATATTTCCCTGTAGCTCGATATCTGAGCTGATACTGTGAATGAGTGGTCTTTTAGCCAGAAAAAGATTGAGGAAATGAGCAACCTACTTGAAGTCTCTGAAGCAAGAAAGAAAATTCAATAAGCCAGTTGGATTCAAAATTATCCATCTCATGATGATATTTTAAGTCATGTTAAGGTAATTTGATTTTGTCTTAAAAGACATGGAATAGTGCTCATGGAATTTAAGCAGGTCTAAGATATCATGACAAATTTTGTTTTATTTTTTGGGGGGGTACTGGGGATTGAACCCCAGGGGCATTCCTCTTCTGGGCTATACCCCCACCCTTTTTTATTTTTTATGGTGAAACAGATTCTTGCTAAGTTGCTGAGGCTGGTCTTGAACCTGCAATCCTCCTCTCTCAGCTTCCCAAGTACTGGGATTACAGGCATGCCCGGCTGAATTTTGTCTTTTTAAAAAGTTTCTCTGGCAACAATATGGAGGACTGGCTGCAGTGTGGCTAAGACTGATGTCCAGAAAAGGAGGAGAATTTGATGACTTGGTACATCCAAGTTGCAATGACCAATGGGTAGTTGAATACTGTGGCCCGAAACTCAAAAAAAGCTATTGATCTTATGACATGAGAAACAACACTCTGTGTCAGTGGTTAATTTATAGCATCTCCAATATATATCTGGACTACTTATATGTTCAGTGCCCTTGACAATCAGAGATAACAGAACATCTGCTTTGCACCACTCTCCTCTCTTAGATTCTGGAGCTGCAGATGGCAGACTTCTTTAAGGGGTCGCTTAGAAAATATGTTAGGCTTCCTGACCTGACAGCTTATGTTGTCACTTCTCAGAGCTGCTACGGTAGCAGGAAAGCTGACACAGATAATGTGTAAAATGATGGGCATGGCTGTTCATGTTGCCATAAAACTTTATTTACAAAAAGAGGCAGCAGGGAGAGGCCTCTGGCTATAGTTAGCCTCAAGGAACATAGCTAATGGAATTAAAACTGCATAGCACATTAGCTTCATTACATTCCATGGACAGAGAAGAACTTTGACTTTGCTTAACTGAATGGAAAAAGAAAATTGCCTTCCTATTTTTCATTTAAAATTTTTTGAATTAAAAACAACTTTATTGAAATATAATTCACAAATCATGCAACTCATCCATTTGAAGAATCCTAATTCAATGGTTCTCAGAGTTGTGCTCACAGAGTTGTATAGCCATTACCATGATCAGTTCTAGAACATTTTCATCACATCAAAAAGAAATGCTATAGCAGGGCGTGGTGGCACATGCTTGTAATGCCAGTACTTGGGAGGCTGAGACCCGAGGATCCGGGTTCGCGGCCAGCCTCAGCCACTTAGTGAGGCCCTCTGCAACTTAGTGAGACCCTATTTCAAAGTAAAGAATAAAAAATAGGGCTGGAGGTGTAGCTCCGAGGTAGAATGCCCCTGGGTTCAATTCCCAGTACCACAAAAAAAAAAAAAAAGAAATGCTGTAACCATTAGTAGACATTCTAATTTTTCTTCCCTCTCTACCTACTCCCCACCACCCCATCAACACCCAGGCAGTAATCCAGATATATATTGGAGATTCTATAAATTAACCACTGACATGGAGTGTTGTTTCTCATGTCATAAGATAGCCCCAGGCAATCACTCCTCTATTTTCTGTTTGTGTATAATCTGCCTATTCTGGATACAGATTTTTAAAAATTCTTTCTACTTTACTATAATTGTATATAATTTAATCAACATCTCATTATCCCTCACCACTTACCACCCACACCTCTAGTAACCACTATTTTCAGCTCTCTACTTCTTTAAGATTAACTTTTAGCCGGGCGTGGTGGCGCACACTTACAATCCCAGTACTTTGGGAGGCAGAGACCGGAGGATCCGGGTTCGCGGCCAGCCTCAGCTCTCTCTCTCTCTCTCTCTTTCTCTCTCCTGTCTCTTTCTCTCTCTCTACTTAGTGAGGCCCTCCACAACTTCATGAGACCTGGTTTCAAAATAAAGTATAAAAACTAGGGCCGGGGGTGTAGCGCGGAGGTAGAACGCCCCTGGGTTCAATCCCCGGTACCGCAAAAAAAAAAGATTAACTTTTTAAAATTTTCTGTATGAGTGATATTTGTTGTTCTGTGTCTAGTTAATTTCACTTAACATAAAGTTCTCCAAGTTTATCCATGTTGTCACAAATGACAGGATTTAATTCTCTTGAATGGATGAATAGTATTCCTTTGTGTATGCATGTACCACATTTTCTTTATCCATTCATCTGTTGATAAATACTTGTTGATAAACTAATATCTTGGCTATTGTAAGCAGAACTGCAATAAATAATCCTATTAAAATTGGGCAAAAGATCTAACTAGAAATTTCCCAATAGAAGCATACAAATAGCCAATAATTATATGAAAACAATGTTCAACATCATTAATCATCAAGAAAATGCAAATTAAAACCACAGTGAGTTATTGCCTCACACCTGTTAGAATGGCTACAAAAAGAGAAAAAATAACAAGTATTGGCAAAGATATGGAAAAAAAGAATCCTTACATACTGTGGCTGGGAATATACATTTGCACAGCCATTACGGAAAACAGTTATTACAAAAATAGGTTTTGATTTCCATTATGTTTTTGCAAATTTATTGTTGTAGTAAAAATTGATGAAAAAAAGAAAGAAGGAAAAGAGTATGGGGGCTCTTCAAAATAGAAAACATAAGGGACTTTAAATAATGCAAAGATAGATCAGTAGAGTAGTTGAAGGGGGTTGGGGTGAGAGTTAGGGAGGGCTATGGAAGGATAGTTCAAATAATACTATAGCAATATTTGAATGTAGTATTACCAATCTAACTCACGTGTGGAGGGAGGAGGGGGGAGCCGTGTGGGATATGCAGGGAAATACGCAAGGAGCTGTGTGCATGTATGTTTTAAACACATGGAACCTCATTATGATGTATAACTGGAATGCACTAATAAATTCTGAAAAATATATAATAATATAAAATATTAAAAATAAAACTATCATTTGATCCAGCATCCCACTATAAATATATAACCAAAACAAATAAAATTGATGTCAGTGAGTTATCTACATTCCCTAGTTCCCTTTTTTATGTTATTATTCTGTAGTATGGATCACAGACAGAAGATCAGACTGCAGCATAGATAAATCAGGAAAACTCCAGTAGATAATTAAGGTAACAGCATTTTTTTATGCTGTGACAATGAGCCAGCAGCTTTGCCTGTGAAAACCAAGTCCAGAGAAAGGATAACAATTTTTTTCCAAGACACAAAATAAAGTCAAATAAAAATCTGATTTTTACATATCTTTTTTACATATCTGATTTTTTACTGACCTGATTTAGATTAGGCCCTGATTGTGCATGCTTTTGTTATTTTCCCATCTTTCTTAATGGGATTGTATGTCTTATTTTTCAATTATCAACTCTGAGTAATTTAGCAAAGAATTTTTAATTTCTCAACTTAAGATGGGATTCAATTATGATTTTGCCATTAAACTGCTTTTCTTATGAGATTTTAACTGAGTGGGAGTCTAATATTAATTCTAATTGCAGTTCTATTAATAAATAGGAAAGAGAATGCTCTCCTACTAGTACGTATAGATGGATGGCCAACAGAAGTAATTGCAGTCACAGGAAAAGAAATGCTTTTAAGACTTTACTGAAACAGACGCAAACAATGTGGCATAGCTGGATAGCTGCGAAATCGAAGCCGCCACGGAGCAGCCAGCAGATCAACATCGCACGCAGCGTTAAGGAATACTCTCTGCTTAAAAACAAACTTAAAGCTGACTCTGAGCCCAGAAGAGTTATGAACAGAGACAGGCCTTTGAGAAAGAGGCTGAAGATTATAATCAAAGGGCATATTTTGTGTGTGCCCAGTGGGAAAAGCACTTTGGAAACTCCATTGGCTCTGTGAGCCTCACAACCTTGGATCACATTCAGTCAGAGAGTTTGTCTGGAAACCCAGAGGAAAGTATCAAAAGAATTCCTTTTCTCCTCGTGGCATGAGAAAAAGGAAATAAATAGGATGTTGGTAATATTTTCCTTTGAAGCACAATTAAACGTGATTTATTTTAGCCAGGAAAACATTGAAATTATGGGAAATCTAAATTTATGAAACACAATTTCTGTACCTTGATCTATGGCTGTATCTTCATTGTAAGTGCCAGGAATAAATGCTAAGAAAATTGTAAGGATGGAAAAGCTGTCCTGGTTTGGTTATATTCAGTCTGATCATACCTCGTGCAGGATAGAAATAACATTTCCTTAATGCTAAGATAATATGTACACATTGAGATATATGGTCTCATTTTCACAACAACTTATCAAGGTCAATATTTATGGAGTATTAATACTGTTAAAGAGCTTGTTATAATAATTTCAAATGTAGGAGATAAAATATAAGAAAAATTATTTACCCATTCTAATATTTTGTCTACTTATTTATTCATTTATTTATTTTTATTTTTTAAATTTTTGGTACTGAGATTGAGCCCAAGAGCATTCTACTTCTGATCTACACCCCCCAGCCCTTTTTATTTTTTATTTTGAAACAGGGTCTCACTAAGTTGCTGAGGCTGTCCTTGAACCTGTGATCCTCCTGTCTCAGCCTCCCAAGTACTGGAATTTTAGGTGTGCACTACCACACCCGGCTAATTGTCTACTTTATTTAATTCATATGTTCTACAATGTTTGTGAAATTGGCAAACCTAATTTCTCTTACTTCATTTTAACCATTGCATATCTCTTAAAGTATTTTCCATCTGACAATTTGTGGCCAATAAAATTTTACTTAAAACTTGAAAATGCTTAATTGAATTGGTCCTTACTATGTATTTATTATGTATCTAAGTAGTGCCAACTATATATTAGAGTTATTAGAATCATTAAATTCCTTCATAATAGTTATCTCTTCTATAGTTGATAGAGGCATATATAAAATTTGAAGAAATATGGAAAATATCAAGAAAAATACATTTATATACCAACCATCCTTATAGCTTGCTCAAATAGTATGCACGTTTCTGGATAAACAAAGATGAATGTGACATAGTCTATCTAATTTAAGAATTCACAGTCTAGTGCAAAGGTCAGTGAACTTTTTCAGTATATACAGTCTCTGGTAATACACAATTCTACTCTGTTCTTCCATTGTATCACAAAAGAAAATATGGGAGCAAGTGAGCATGACTGTGTTCCAGTAACATATTATTTATAAAATCAGAGGACTGCAAATGGGCTAATGTCCAAAGATTCTCAACCAACCACTGCTATAGTCAGCAATAGAGACATGTAAATAAATCGTTAAATCTAAACGTGATTTTAAGAGTAGAGGTATTCAAAGAATGAAGAGTTATAATCTGAGCAATACTTTATGCATAAATTGGCCATATATGTGCATACTAAAAATAATGTGTAGATATTAACAAGTTCCAGAAAACAGAATAACAAGCAAAATGTCCTAAATATAAACACATAAAAGACCATTGTGTCTCTTAAAGCCACTAAACGCCTCCTACATCTGGGATTGGATGTGTGCTTATAGGTAAGTCTGACCATATTGGTGCCTCATATGGATTCCTGGTGCACTTGGTATTTATTGAGTAGACATTAATGGTGTTAACATGGATAGAGTGAGATGAGAGTTCTGTATTAGGAAAACACTTTCTGTAAGGATTGGGAAAGGAAGGGCCTGGAGGCAGTCACTGCTCTAGTTGGCTTTGTCAGATGAGCTAATGGAAATTCAGAATTACTGGCAAATTGGAAGTAGGTTGAATATTCGTGGAGATTTCAGAAAGGATAAAAATCCCTCAAAGAACTAACTGAATCTGGCAAGAATTAAGGTCTCTGTGATGAGCTGTTTCAGGTACCTGAAACACTGCCATTGGTGCATACAGATTATGTTTACATATGGTACCAACAACAGAGTTTACTTTGCTTCAAATGTTGGAATTAGAGAGGGGATCCCTTAACTAATTTCTACCTATTTGTATGTGATTTTTTTCTGTGACTTCTTGTATGTATTGTATGAAAGTGCATTTTGATTTCATTTTATTTTGAAATCTTAGATGTGAAGGAAGAACATATCCACTTTATTCCTAGTCAGAAATGACCTCATTTGTTGGTAATACACTCATCTAATTTTCAGTTGCATGTTGAATTACCTTGCATTTTACATTTAACTTTCCATGAGTTGATGCTAATTGTTGGGATGCTTCTTGTTAAACTGCAAACTGGGGCTACTTATTCTTGGAGTCTTATTGCTTGACGGGATTTTAAACTTCATTGGAAAGTCTTGAGGGCCTACTTTTCATTATACAAGTGAGAAGAAAAAAATAGAAGTAGGAGCAGAGAAAGCGATAGATGTAGACATCAAAGGGAAGAAGGAAAAGGAATATACACAAAATAACACAATAAGAGAGAATAATTAATTGACTTCAAGGGTTGAAGAAAAAGATTTAAAGATTTAAAATTATACATATAATTGTATATATGCATGTATATTACATACATACATATATATATCATTATATATACATATATTATATGTATGAATATATATATACATATGTATACCTGTAGTCTTGTATACATATTCTTTATGGTTATCTTTTTTTTCTCAAAGCTATCAAGAAAAGTATGCTTGTAGCTCACAAATGGGGATGAGCCTAAATGAGGGCTGAAATCTTTAGTCTTCTTTTTCAAGAAAGGTAGCAAGAAAAAAAAAAAACAAGGACAGTAATAAGTCTCCCAAGTATTGGGATTACAGGCACGTGCCACTGTGCCCAAGGATAGGAAATTTTTACTGCAAGATTAAGCTTCTTGAGTAGGAAGTCATTTGTAGTACACATAAAATAATTCTATAATTTTATAAGAATAATGAAGACATCAATTACATGTAGCCTGTAGAATTTAATGATTTATTTTTGACATAACATATGCACAAACAAGCAAAAATAAACCTTATAATCGGTAGAATTTACCAATCTTCTGACCATCAAAAAAGAGGCTCAAAAAATTTGAAATGTATGAAAGTCTGACATGTACTTGTTTTGAGCAGAAATAGTGTTTACATGTGGAATATATTCAGCTAAAGAAAAGAGATTAAACTATCATTTCAACTCTACTAAGCAGAAGAGTTCAGCCATTGAAGCATAATAGGAAAAGGTGGCTTTCTTGGTATTTTAAAGGGAAAATAAAAAAATAATTTTCATTCATGACTTAATTATGGGTAGTTTAGATGCAAAGCCTGAAAACATTGAGGCCCTGCACCTCTATCTTTGCTCTAGTCAATTTTTAAATCCGAAGGTGGGTGGTGGGTATTTTGGTTCTGACAATATAATGGGGTGTTTACTGAAGTAACCTTGAAAGCTATTCCAGCTTCATACTGTGTTTAACTCTTTGCAAGAGCTCTCCCTCCCTCCCTCCCTCCCCCCTCCCTCCCACCATCCCTCCCTACATCTCTCTTTCTTTTTTTTCTTCCCTGTTTCAAATGCTGAGCAAATGCTGCATTTCCTTTCCAACATAGCCTCACATTTATTTCTGAACTGTTTACTTTATTATCCTCAATTGTTCAGATAATTTAGCCTCTTAACTTTCATTTTCTTACAATATAATAGTATATATAAAACTTTATAATATATATACTTTATTTATAAAATGCCAGAATCCCATGCTTAGTTATTCTAAAAAATTAAAAGGTAGTATGAAACATTGTACACCATTAAGCTGGGGATGGTGGCACACCCTGTAATCCCAATTCTTGGGAAACTGAGACAGGTTCAAAGCTAGCCTTAACAATTTAGTGAGGCTTTCAGCAACAGAGCAATACCCTGTTTTCAAATAAAAAATAAAACAGGGCTGGGACGTGTGCACGCGCACACACACACACACACACACACACAGGCAAAAAAAATCTAAAGAAAAAACATTGTATACCATTAAATAATTCACTTTGTTTTCAGTATTAAGACAATATATAATCATTTAGATACTTTATATGCCTTTCATTTACATAAAATACAATATACAAGAAGCCTAACCTTATTCTAATAAAGATATTCCATATTTATAAAAGAAAATAATATTCTATAGGAATTCAGTTAAAATTTATTTCTATATTATATAAATTATAAATGATCTGCTATTGACCTTAATAATAAATAATATTAATAAAATCCCAGTATCATAATAACATTTAGATTGATGGAGCCAATTAGCTGCATTGCTACAGGACAAAAAAGTACCAAGATTCATTTATTTGATATATAGTAGACATTTGTTCTGTTTTCCTAGTAAGAATATTTTGGAGATATCCAAAATAGTCAAGAAATATTTTAAAAAAGAAACAAAGAAATCATCTGGCCATAATAAAACTGATTTAATTTCAAAGAGGTAAAAACTGGTATTGTTAAAGCCAAATTGCTTAATTTAAATGATTATATGCCTCCATTAAAAACATTTTTTAAATTATTCCTCAAAAAACTAAAGTGCTTTTAAGTTTTCTAACCAATTTTTTAAAAATTTAGATTAAGCTTTGGCTGATAGGTATATCATAATGTTATCAGATACATATTTATTAATAAATTATTTCTAAGTTTTTATCATCTGACTCTCTTAGAGGATTCCTATAACCTGCACTGAAGAGAAAAGAAACAAGATGCATAGCATCATGGAGAAGAAAAACCTACAGTCTCTCTTTGGCCTGTAGCAAATCCAAATACTGTGTTCAAGAAAACACAAGAAAGGGATCTGGGAAGAAGAAATTTTTTTATCTTTTTCATATGACTCACAGTACTCTCCTGCTATGCCCAAACAGCTTTTGAAAATTCTATATTTCTGATCTTCACCCAGACCTTGAAACTTACCTGGAATCTTTATTTTGAGAAATACTAGAATAAATAGAACCAAATACTTTTCTTTTTTTTGTGGATGGAACCCAGGGGCATTCGATTTCCAAACTACACCCCCAGCTCTGTTTTATTTTTATTTTGAAACAGGGTCTCACTAGGTTGATATAAGTTTCACTACTTGCTGAGGCTGTCCTTGAACCTGCGATCCTCCTGTCTCAGCCTCCCAAGTACTAGGATTACAAGTGTGCACCACCACACCCGGCAGAACCAAATTCTTAACACGTTTTATTTTAAAAGAAAATAAAAATAATCCATAGGTGCAATCAGTTTATAGAACCCAAGGAGAAATAAAATCTTAGGGGTTAAAAGGTGGTAATCACTTTTGGTAAACAGTATCCAAACTTGCCTAACATAAATGCTTATTTTGAGGATATTTCATTAATATAATCAATAAAAATTGTACTCAACCACATCCTTTTAAAAGACATACACAACTAATTTCATTATGAATGTGCTAAATGGCAAGGTTCTATGTATCTATGTATTCCATGTAGTCACTTACTGTTACAGAACAAAGTTCCCCCATATTTAGAAGCTTAAAGAAATAGCTGTTTTCTCCCATAGTTTTTGAGTATTAGGGATCTAAATGCAGTTTTTTTTAATAGTAATGTTTTTTTTTAAAAATACTCTTATTGGTGCATTATAATCTCACATCATAATGTAGTTCATAGTGATAGTGACCTACATGCACACAGCAGTTGGTGAGCCCCCCACTCCCTCCCTACTCCCCACCTTCCCCATATAAGATACTGAGATTGGCATTGGTATTCTCACATATGTACATAAAGTCAGTGGAAGTGTTTCCTTCATTAATTCTCCCCACCACCACCGCACACACCCTTTGCTGGATGACTTTGGCTCAAGGTCTGTCTCAGGTAGCAGAGGTTTCCTTCACTTTTGGGCTCAACGGGACCTTGCAAGCTTGCAAGCCTGCTCACGTGGTTGTTGGAGGACTTTAGTTTGTCACAGGCTTTAGTTCCTCACTGAATTTTGTCCTGACATTTCAGTTCTTGGCCAAAGACATCAACTAGCTTCCCTCAGAGTCAGAAATAAAAATAAGGAGAAAAAGAAAAGGAAAGAGAGAATAAGAGTGTCTAAGATATTGCCTACCTTACACATATAAACTAAAATTTATATATAAAAAAGAATGTCTAAGCCAGGTGTGGTGCGGCATGCCTGCAATCCCTGTACTTGAGAAGCTGAGACAGGAGGATTGCAGGTTCAAGGACAGCCTCAGCAATGTAGTGAGGCTGTCTACCCTATTTCAAGCCAAAAAACAAAAAAGGCTGGGGGTGTAGCTCAGAGGTAGAATGCCCCTGGGTTCAATCCCCAATACCAAAAAAAGCAGTGTCTAAATGGAAACCATTATATTTAATAATTTAGTCTAGGTAATAATGCAATAACACAACATCACTTCTGCTGTGTGCCATTATCACATAATTGTACCTCTGATACAATTCAGGAAGAGACTATATAGTGTGGGAATACCAGGAGTTGGGAAATATTGGGAACCATTTTGGATACTGCCTATTACCTTTTATTTCATTTTATGCTTATTTCCTAGAAAGATGAAATCATTTTCTAGCAACTGGTAGAGAAAGCTTTATAGTTTGATAGCACTTTCTAGTTATTAAAAGTCCAAAGCTGCCAACATTTTTACATTTTACCAGGGTATCAGCTTTTTATATTATACCATATGAGTACTTTTTTTTGGTACTGGGGATGGAAACCAGAGATATTCTTCCACGAACTCCATCCCCAGCTTTTTTTTTTTTTTTAGTTCCAAACAGGCTCTCACTAAGTTGCTGAGGGTCTTACTATATTGCTGAGGCTAACCTTGAACCTACAATCCTCCTCTCTCAGCCTCCCAAATATTGAGATTACAGGTGTGCACCACCATACCCAGCTCACAAAACATTTATAATTATATATGAATGACATATTAGTTTAGATCATTTTTAATATTGTCTTATTTAAACCAGAAAAAAATGTTTAGAAGTTAGTTTCTACTGTTGAATTCTGCATTAGAATCTATGGCACTGCTGAAAAGTTGTTGGCAAGTTATAATTTACCAAAATTTTATTTCCCTATTTTTTGTGGTCATCATATGATACTTACTTAGATTGAATTTACTTCATGATTTTGTAACTTCATTCAAGTTTCGATTTATCTCAGTCAAATCCATATATATTCTCAAGTAGATCTATTTGGGCACTTTTGCAATTCAGTTGTTGCTAAAACTATATATTTACTACCCTACATATAAGCAAAATCTTTTTTAGAATGTGGAAAATAGGCTAAGCACTTAAGGAAAGCAAAGATACTGCTTACCCACCAGAAAATATGGTTTGGTTTGGAAAAGGCAAATTATAGAAGATTCCATTATTTGACTAAGGTAAGTATCAAAAGAGAAGTACAAGGAAAGTGCTTTGTGGGTTTGAGGAAGAGAGTCTTCTAATTGCCTCTGGCAGGGAGAGAATGATCACATTTATGGACTGAAGATCCTTTGAGCTTGGTCTTAAAAGAGGATTGGAGTTTCCCGAGGGGTGAGTGAGAACAAAGAACTCCAGGTGGAGAGAGGAACCAGGAGGGATGGGAGGTCCAGAGCATATTTGGGGGATGCACAATGATCTTTCCTGACTGAAACATGATGAATAGGAGTGATGTGACCATAAAAAGCATCTCTGAGGAGTAGTGAGAATTATTTTAAATGCTATTTTGAGAAGTTAATACTTAATTTGGCAGGAAATGGAGATCCATTTTGAGCAATGGAGAGACAGGAGCAGACCTGTGCTTGATTAATGTAGCACCATATATCTGAATGAATGGCAATGGGAAAAGATGGGTGAAATTAATCAAGCAGGAAGAAGTCCAGAAAGATAGAAAGGAACTGTAAGTAGAGCAAACCCTTTCCTCTAAGTATGGTAAATGAGGGCCTAATCTGGAGTGTTAACAGTAAGAGTGGGAAGCAGGAAACCGAAGTGAGAAAGATGGGGAGTCATTGATTATATAAATAAACATTTTTTAAAAAAATAAATGAAGATTGGTCAAAAGTATTGCGAACACATCTAAATAACTAGGGCAACTAGAGAAAAGGGAAATAAGGAGAGAAGTTGATTTAGTAGATACAATTATGAATTTGCATCTTGACCCAATGGTATAGGATCCAGTAAACACTTCTTTGCACATTTTAAACACAAACGAATACCTGTCAATCAGTATTTTAAGGAAAAAAACCCAAAACATGGAACTAAGACAATGACCAGAATTTTGAATAGAGGCAAAACAAGGATGAATAGGAAGGAGTCAAAGTAGATAAGATATGTGAGTGAACGCTTATACAAAACATATAAAGAGGCAACCTCGAGGACTATGTAGATCATGAGGACAGGTAAAATAAATGAAATAGACCAAGTTGGGGAATTTGAAGGTATAGGTTCTTTGTTACATACCTATGATCCAAAACTTTTGAAGATGCAGGCATTGATTTCTGATGCTGTAGTAAATTTTAGGAGATGAATAATCATATTTTTATTGGTACATTGCAATTATACACCATAATGAGGTTTAGAGTGGTAAATGCATGCATGCACACAGCATTCTTTGTGTGTTTCCCTTCAGTTCACACCCCACTCCCCCCCATACATAGTCTTTACATTGATAAAAGTAACTTCATATATGGACAAAGGGTTATTTAAATAGTTAACATCATCAGGTCTCCCCGTTCTCCTCCCCCTCCCCCTTCCTCTCCAGGTTCCCCTCCCCCATTCCACTAGTGTCTCCCCTCATTTATCTGAGGTCTTCTTTTTTCCCCCAGTTTCTCTCTAGCTTCCACGTATGAGTGAAAACATATGGCCTCTCACTTTTTGTGACTGGTGAATCTCACTTAATATTCTCGAGTTCTATCTATTTTCCTGCAAACAACATGTTATTTTTGACATGTGTTATTTTATGACAATTATTTTTTATGGCTGAGTAGAATTCCATTGTGTATATATACAATAAATTCATAATCCATTCATCTTCTGATGGACACCTAGGCTGGTTCCCTACAGAATGGGAGAAGATTTTCACCGGCTACTCCTCTGATAGAGAATTAATATCTAGAGTATATTAAAAAAATTAAAAATCAATACTAAAAAGCAAAGATCCCAATTAAAAGTGGTTAATGAATTCCTTCTCAAAAGAAGAAATACCAATGACCAATAAATATATGAAAAAATGTCCAACATCATTAGCAATCAAGGAATTGCAAATCAAAACCACACTGAGATTCCATCTAATCCCAACAACAACAATAAATGCTGGTGAGGCTGTGGTGAATTAGGAACACTTATATACTATTGGTGGGATCGCAAATTAGTACAGCTGCTATGGAAATCAGTATGGAAGTTTATTCAAATACTGGGAATGGAACCACCTTATGATCCAGCCATACCACTTTTAGCGATCTTCTCTAACAAATTGAAATCAAACTACTATAAGGACACATGCATTTCCATGTTTATAGCAGCTAAATTCACAATAGACAAACTATGGATAATCAGATTAGCCACAAGAAGCAGTTGGGAAGAAGCGAAGGAGGAGGAAGAGCGCAGCATTTACAGATTTACAGAGGAGGGACCAGTAAGTAAATGAAGTTCCTGAAAATACACCATTCTTACAAGTGCAGGTGAGAAAATGACAGAATGTGACAGTACAGGGAGTGCTCCCCACCTTCCCCATATAAAATACTGAGATTGGCATTGGTATTCTCACATATGTACATAAAGTCAGTGGAAGTGTTTCCTTCATTAATTCTCCCCCCACCGCACACACCCTTTGCTGGATGACTTTAGCTCAAGGTCTGTCTCAGGTTGCAGAGGTTTCCTTCACCTTTGGGCTCAACAGGACCTTGAAAGCTTGCAAGCCTGCTCACGTGGTTGTTGGAGGACTTTAGTTTGTCACAGGCTTTAGTTCCTCACTGAATTTTGTCCTGATGTTTCAGTTCCTGGCCATAGACATCAGATAGCTTAGTAAGGAGAAAAAGAAAAGGAAGGAGAGAATAAGAATGTTTAAGATACTGCCTACCTTACACATATAAACTAAAATTTATATATAAAAAAGAATGTCTAAGCCAGGTGTGGTGTGGCATGCCTGTAATCCCTGTACTTGGGAAGCTGAGACTGGAGGATTGCAGGTTCAAGGAGAGCCTCACTAATAAATAACTCTTACCTTGATGTAATTTTGCTAAATGTTAATTTTTAAACATTAAAATTTAATTCCATAAATTTTTGCTTCACTTTTATAGCATCCTGCCAAACACATTTTCATATAGCTTTTCTCACCTTGTCTTAATTTTCAAACCTATTATTACCTCTATAGCTGAAATTTAAATAGTTAAGAAATGTAACAAAGCTCTATTACTGTGTGTAACAGGGTTTTTTTTTCCATGACATAGGAGGAAGAGAATATTTACTATTTATCTTGAAACTTTTATTTTATTACTATAACCTCAGTTAAAGAGGTTACTGAAAAATAGAGAACTCTAGTTAGGAATTGGAAAGAACACCACTTAATACACAGTATCAGAAAACTCTGAAAAGATTTTTTTTTTTTTTTTTTTGCGGTACCGGGGATTGAACGCAGGGGCGTTCTACCTCCGCGCTACATCCCCCGCCCTATTTTTTATACTTTATTTTCAATCCGGGTCTCACGAAGTTGCGGAGGGCCTCACTAAGGAGAGAGAGAGAGAGACAGGGGGAGAGAGAGAGAGAGAGAGCTGAGGCTGGCAGCGAACCCGGATCCTCAGGTCTCTGCCTCCCAAAGTACTGGGATTACAAGCGTGCACCACCACGCCCGGCCTGAAAATATTTTTAACAGGGCTCCTTAGTGCGTGGTCAGTGCATACGTCCAGGACAGTTGGTTACATAACACACTTTTCAGAATGTTTATTAGTTTTTGCAGTTCCTAGTAGCTTTCTAGTTGAACAGTAATAGGTTATCTTTACCTGAAAAGAACATAAACCTGTTCAACCTATAGTTATTGCTTTGCTTTATGTGTGTATATACATGTAATTATAGAATATATAAAGGAAAGATACTTTAGTGGAAGATCATGGAGTTTGACATTAGAAGTCATGAGTTTATTACTTAGGTTTAGAATTTATCTTTGTGCAAGTTAGGGAAGATAAGTGACTACTTTAATCCCTATTTTATCCTCTAAAATGGAGGAAATGAGACTAGTTGCCTGTTAAGGCTGCTGGAAGCAATAAATAAAACCATGATCATCTTAAGTTGCTGGAGGAACTTTTTGTAGAACACAATATTGTTCATGAAAACTAGCCCTTTTGCAGCTGCTGTGTGTGTCACCTCCTATGGCCAGAGCAGTTGGCAAATTACATTTGCTTCCAATAACATTTTTTAAGTTCTGTATTTCAATTAGGATATGTTAACTGATATAAGAAATCACTCCAAAATATCGATGATTTAACACAATGAACTTCATTTTTCACCCCACAATCTGATGAAATGTACAAGCCCTTGCTCTCCACAGTGATGCAGAACCCTGGGCTATCTCCATTTGTGGATCAATGACACTGTGCCTTTAAGATCACCTTGCCAGCTGTCATTGGCCAGCAGATGAAAGGAAAAGGGCATTGAGAAGGAACATACAATATTTAACTACTGGCTCAGAAGTGCACACATTATTCCACTGGCCAGAACGAGTCACACTGACAAACTTAGATATAAGGTACTTGGAAACTTAATTTCTGGTTCAAGTATAGTCATGGACAAGTAGGACAAAATCAAGGTAGTCACCATAGAGTGACCAGCCATTCTGGTATGCCTGAAACCTTCCTGGTTTTAGCACTGAAAATTCTGCATCATGGGAAGCCCCCCAGTCCTGAGCAAAACAGGACAGTTGGTCTCTCCAGCACTGTCACCCATTCATGCCACCGGTGTGAGGGAAGTGCTTCATGAACACATATTGACTTTCATATTATAGAAGCAAGGCTAGTAACAAGAACACCAAGATATTATCCAGGCATTAGAAGTTAGACCTGAAAGTAACTCAAGGAATAAGCAATAACACAATCCACTGTTCTAATAATGATAACTGAAGACCTAGAGTGAGCCAAACAAATTATATGTTATTACTAAAAATCCCATAAAGTACCTAAAATACTCCATTTACATCAAAGCATTTGAGGTAGAGAAGGGTTAACTCTCCAGCACAAAAATCACACTCTTGGGAAAAGTAGACAAGATTCTAAAAGAACTGCAAATGCCAGGCTCCTTCCTTCAGAACACTGATCTTAGATGATAACAAGATGCACACACACACACACACATGCACATGCACACGCACAATGTACATTTGAAATGACATGAGCTCCTACCAATGCTGTTTTAAGTGTATACAAGTATAATTATCTTCCAAATAGAGATACCATGGTTGACTAAACATTGAGTTTTGAAATATAATTCATTCTGAGGAAGTTTATTTATTTATTTCTACTTTTAATAATGGATTGGAATGGGGTTTAGTTGTTATGGCAATTGGACCCACTTATGGTGCTTGGTGGTTTCAGTGAGAAACATTTTGAATTCCTGTTGAAAATATAGCAAGAGATGCTAGCCAGTATAATCCTTATATGAGAGGTTGCTGTAAGGGTAGATAAGGAATGTTTTGGCTGCTTAAATCAGAATTTTCCACATTTTCCACATTTCTTGATTATGGAATAATTTGAAAATTATGATAGTTACCTAAATATAAGCAACAAGCCATGTGGTATAATAAACATATAAATCAAATTTCAGGTAAAAATAGCATCATGAATACATTCATATCTATAATAAATAATCTCACTTAACTCATGATCTATACTTTACCAATGAAAGAAACTTAAATACTATTATCCAATAAAAAATAAAATGTGTAAAGTAATGAAGATAAAGTAAAACATCTTTCATTTCATATTTTGGTAATGATGCTGTTTTAAAAATATCACTTTTAAAATGAGCTAGTAACTCTATGTCTGTATCAAATACCTTAATATTAGGGATGGAGTTGATAAATTAGATAGATGTATACAAATAAGATGTGTATGTGCATATCCCTATCCATTTTACTGTTACTGTTGCAAAAATATAACAATGCCATTTTCTATAGGTGTTTTATAGCAGAGGGAAAAAAGTTTGGAACTACAATTTTTAGATAATTCTCAAGTTATTCAGGGATTTATGTTACATGATGTTATGGTTTGGACTCAGAATGTCTTTCTAGACCTGGTGGAGACAAGGCGGGGCTTGGTGACTGAGGAGGGGTCCCTGGGAGTGTGGCCTTGGGGATTCTTTATGGTCCCTCCTACCCTTGCCAGCACTCTCTCTCTTATGTGCAGCCTCCTTGATGTGAGAACAGAGCCCTTGTGCTCTCTCTGTGCTCTGTGCCATGTCCTGAGCTCCGCAGACTTCGCCTGGCCTCACATGGACTGAACCCTGAAATCTGCAGAACTGAGCAAATAAATCTTCCTTTCTTTCTTTACGTTGTAGTGATCAGGTGTTTTAGATTATGGCAGTGAGAATGCTGGATGAAGCACGTGGCTTTTCTTTTCTTTTTCTTCCTCTTTAGAAACAAAGCTGCTCGTATCATCTTCACAGTGGCATAGTTCAAGTTTTGTCTTTTTTGCTTCTGAAACAATTTGAGAAGCCCAGAGTCTCGCTTTTCGTTTTCTATATGCATTGCCAAGTTTAGTTGGTAAATGCTTCTGATAGATCACTGAAAAACATGAACAATCTAGTGTGGGTGATTTTTCAGGACACAACTTAGGCTTTCTCAAGAATGGCATTGTTACTGAAAGGAATAAACACTATGAAATCAACTTGACCTTATATATATTACTAGAGGGCTCTTTTTCTTTCCATACTTAAGAACATACTAAATAGAAAAATATTGCCAGTATCTATTTAAGTTATTTTTTGAAATTTCTATTATGATCTCACAGAACTCAGATTGTGGATTGGTAACTGCTGTGGGACATATTTTCACAGTAGAGCCATAGCACATACCTTTTTCACGTGGCTCCCCACATAGGGACTCATGCATTGTAACATGCATAGCATTCTTTGATAACATTGTATGTTTCCATCAGTGTCATTAAACTATCGACAAGGGACACAAAATGACCTAAGAATAAAATGGGTTAAGAGCCAGAGGCTTTATAGATGTGACTGGACTAAAAAAGTAGAGGGCAATGAAAACACTGGGAACAGTACCAAAGTAATACCAGCTTCTTCTAAATTTGTTCACAGGGATCCCTGAGAACACCCAACTTCCCAGTTTTCCCATATGCAAATGTTCTAAGCATCTTTGGTCTTTATCAGATATGTTAACCTGATTATACAAGTTTATACTTGCAAGTTGGACATACTTTGTGCTTGTAACTTCAGGTCCTCGGGCACCAGTAGAATCTTCTTAATTTACAGAGCAGCTGCAAGAAGATGGGTCCTCTCCAGGTCTTTTCTGTTTTTCTAGTAATCATTATTCAAGAACAAAGCTAAGCTGGGCATGGTGGTGCACACATGTAATCCCAGTACTTGGGAGGCTGAGACAGGAGGATCACAGGTTCAAGGCCATCCTCAGCAACTTAGCAAGACTTGTAGCAACTTAGCTGTTTCAAAAAATAAATAAAATGAGGCTGGGGGTGAAGCTTACAGGTAGAATGCCCCTGGGTTTAATGCCAGTACTACACACACAGTAAAAAAAAAAAAAAACAACACACACACACACACACACACACACGAGCAAAGGGAGAATCTGCTTCTTAGAGAAGTATTTCAGAATTATTAGTTATTTAATTCTTCAGTTCAACCACAAATTGCGTTCACATGTCATATGTTCACATGTCAAATGTTTTACCTTTTATTCTCCAGTAGATGAACCTCAGATTACTTCCCTTCTCTGTTCTACCTTTCCCTCTTGTATGTACCATAGATATAACTCTTGCCACCCAGCACAGAAATTATTCTAGTGTGTTTTTGTCTCTCTGCTCTGAATTCTATTAAGGTAATGGCCATATCTTATTTATCAATAGATATTGCCCTGTGTCCACATGATCTAACAGACTCAATAAAAAATGTAAGAAATGAATGTACAAATAAATGAACACACTTCATCTAGTATTAGCTTAATCCTAAACATAGTGCATTCACAAAGACTCTTGGAGAATTATATTAAAGTATTTTCTTATTTTATTATAGTATAGAAACTATTTGAATCCTAAATTTCTTTAACTATATACCTTATAGGAGTGAGCTTAGCAGTTGTGATTTTAATTTATTATGAAAAATAGGCATTTTAGTCTCTGTGAAATAGCAAAGGCCATTCAATTGCTGAAATTCTTTCAGAATAATTCATAGAATAAAATAAGTGAGTACACCTACTAAAGAAGAGTGTTGAGTTCAGTACCATTATATGGAAGAGAATTGCAGAACTGCTGGATATTAATATGGATTCAGATAAGATTTTAGAAAGACATGCTGAAAACTACTTAGTTTTTGTTGTTGCTGCTGTGTTTTTGTTGTTATTGTTCATTTTTTTGTCTTGGTCCCGCTTCAGCTAAGAAATCTTCTGAATGATTTGTACTTATTACCGCGGTAGGATTGGGTTGCAGGGTATTTTTTCCCTTTAATATGTCTTCTATCTTATCAAACATGCTTTTTATTTGTGATTTCTCAGGCAATTTTTCTCTTTTCTCTCTTCCTGGAACAGGGCTGTATAGATTGTACCAATTTTATGTTTTCTTGTACCTGCCCCATCAGTTTTCCCAGTAGGTTTATTACGAGTTGTATAGATTGGATTCCTCATTTCATGAGTCTAGAGGAAAAAGGTTTGGCTTTTCCTTCTCTTTTCTTGAATTGGCATTTTAAAAATGCAAACCACCATTTTATTCAAACCAAGAATATGAAGCAACTGTAACTAGTTAGAATGATAACTCATAGCTTTACACACTCAGAATAGAAGATGTGGTGTAGATTAATGTCTCAATATGGAGTAAGTGGCTGTCCCTTCCAAAGAAAATACATACATAAAGACATTATGTTCTTTTAGCTACCCATTTTTATTATTTTTAAATTAGTGTTTTGTGTTTTAAAATTAGATGCTTGAAATAGAAGTAAATTCTCTCCATTTCATTGTAGTTATTTTTTCTATATGTTTATGAGTATTCTCACTATCCAGGGAAGATAATTATTCATATTAAAATAAGTTTAGGGTTTGCTTCTCTAGTCATGTTATATACACACAGAAGTATTTTCAGTTTTTCTTATAAAAATGAGAAGCAAGCCGGGCATGGTGTTGCACGCTTGTAATCCCAGTACTTGGGAGGCAGAGACTAGAGGATCCGGGTTTGCGGCCAGCCTCAGCTACTTAGTGAGGCCCTACGCAACTTTGTGAGACCCAGTTTCAAAATAAAGTATAAAAAATAGGGCCAGGGGTGTAGCTCGGAGGTAAAACACCCCTGGGTTCAATCCCCGGTACTGCAGAAAAAAAAATGAGAAGCAAATTTATCTTGCTTATATTTAGTGAATGTTAAGTATGATGATACCAAATATATACTCATTTTCACCAGACACACCTTTATAATGTTAATGAATGAAAGATACAGAACTGGAGTGCTCTATTGGCAAAATAAGTAAGGACTGTTTTTGATATATGAGCCACACAAATACCTTACAAATGACATGTACCAAGGAAAATATAAATAACAACTGCTACTTAATGGTGAGCAGAGGGAACCCACCGCTGGCCTGTGCTTTCCCTAATTTCATCTTTAGATACCCTTTGACATGGATTGTATTACTTTTCCCGTTTTATAGACTGAAAAGGGAAACTCAGGGAATTTAAATTCGTTTTCCCAAGATTATGTAACTCTGTCATGTAGGAGTCAGAACACAACATTCAAGTCTGCCTGAGTCCATAGCCTGTCTCCTTAACCATTACCCTGTATCACATAAACAAGGACCATTAGGAAATTATAAAAACTTCTAATTAAATGTTGGATGGTCACAGCTTATATGCAGATACACTGTGTGTTATATTCCACATTACTGTTTGATCAAAAAAATTGATATATCCTTATCCACATATAAATGTATATACCAAATTATAAATCATTTTGAGACATTAATGTTGATTTACTGTCAGTAATAGAAAAGAATAGTGTATTATAGCATTATAATTTTTCTTTTTTATAAAAGTTTACTAATAAATAGAGTTAAAACTAGATATACATGAACTAATTTAATCATTTTTTAAAAAATGAAATCCTTGAACTAACACAACTATGTAAAGGAAGCTACTTCTGAATATGTATATATATAAATATTTATTTGATTCAGGAGGGAAAGATTTGTTAATATGTGATATACAGTAGGCTTATTCAAAAAATCATATAAATATTGAATGATATAATCTTAATTCTTAGGAGATATGAAATACAGTGATTGTGTTAAGGCAACAATATGTTAGTTCAGGTTATTTTTCTCATTTGTTTCATTAAATATAAATCTAGGTAAATGTCACTCAGCCTTAAAACAACATTATTTAAGCCAGGTTTTTCTGTAACTAATTAAAAGGAACTTATTCCTTATCAAATGAGACTGAAAAAAATAATTATGCCACTTAACATTTCTTACTCAGTTCATCTTTTCAAAGTACAGAATTTCAGTGATCTGTAAAACCATGAAGTAATTTGTGTCCAAGTGAAATAAGGTTCTTTTACGTACCAGTTGAGTTGAGTTATGTTAAAATTATTTTTAGTTTATGTTATTTGTAATCTTAGTTCTAACTCATGTTCCTAAGGCTCTGGCAGGTTATGTGAGGCCATGTTGAATCCATTGTTACCAAGAAATTTGTTGACTGAAATGAATCTTCATGGACAAGCAGGAAAGGACTTGCAAGTGGATGACTAGGGCAAATGCTGGTGAGCCCAAGGTGTTAGGTTCAGGTAACAGTTTATTAAGTCAGCTATATTTACTAAATATGGATATGTTTAATTATGATGAAAGAGCAAATAACTCTAGAGAAGAAGGAAATATATCATCTTTCAACTGGGGATATACCATGTTTAAATAAAGTGTGTGTTCCTTCCTCCCATGATCAGTGTTCACAAAGCATTGCTATGCATGCTGGTTTACCCGAGTCACAAGACAGTCCTCTGAAATAAATATTGTAGGTTACAAATTGTAAATGTGCAGGAAGTTAAGAGATGGAGGTAGCATCAAACAAAATTACTTATTCTAAATATTTTACTACATCATGTTTTTAAAAACATATTGCAGAATTCCAGAGATGGCAGAGAGCTTTCGGATCATTGACCTAAACTCTTCCTAATTAGGTGAAAAAAATTAGGTCCATAAAATAAAGTGAGCAAGTAGTGAGACTCTCATCAACCTAGTAAGACCCTGTTTCAAAATAAAAATAAAATAAGGCTGGGGGTGTAGCTCAGAGGTAGAATGCCTCCGGGTTCAATCCCCAGTACGTACGTACATACATATATACATACATACATATATACATACATACATACAATGACTTAACCCAAAAATATTAATGCTTTCTGGCTTCAAAACTCATCTACCTTCTTCCCTTGCCAACACAATGTTCAAAGATCATGCTTAAGCCTGGTGTGGTAGTGCACGCCTGGAATCTCTGTACTTGGGAGACTGAGACAGGAGGATCGCAGCTTTGCAGCCAGCCTTGGTAACTTAGGGAGACCCTGTTTCAAAACAAAATAATAAAATAGGGCTGGGGGTGTAGCTCAGAGGTAGAACGCTCCTGGGTTCAATCCCCAGTACCACAAATGAATGAATGAATGAATGAATGAATGAATGAAATAAAAATATGCTCAAGGGCTTGATGGGCAGGGCAGTAAGTGACTAACCACCAAATAAACTGCAGAGCAAACTCATTTTATGTCCATCTCAAACTTGTAAAAGTAATAATTTAACAGGAAATACTAAAAAAAATTATAATATTCTTTAGTAAGTTTTCATAGCAGCTTAAAATTTCTTTGTTAATTTTATATCTATTTCCAATTTTTTTAAATTGCACTAATGTCCAGGCTGAATGGAACATCACATATTGTTTTACTTAGATGAACAAATTGGTTACTTACAAAATATTTAATAGCAAACCAATTGCCAAATGAGATGTGAAACTATAATTACATTACTTAAAAAATTAAAGTTATTTTGCAAATATGTTTATATGCAAATAATTGCACAGTTTTAAAATTTATTCAGAACTATTTCAAAAAAGCTGAATAAAGTCAGTTTCCAATTATTTTACATGCTATTTAACTTGATAGCTTATGAAATACTGATATTAATCCTACTTGTAGTTTTGTATTTCATCCAAATTATGGTAATTTTCCTTTATGTATGTACTACCAATAGTCATGATTTATTATAGCAAATTGAATTGTAAGAGAAATTGAAAACAAAATGCACCGGTGAAGCATGTCTTCTATGTGTACCCCAAAAGGCAATGTACCAAAAATTGTAACGGTACTGGAAAACATCCTTAATTGAATGGAGAAGTTGCCTAGGGGGAATTGAGCAGCAAGTTCTTTATTGCCAAGCTGGCAACTCTTTTAGAAAGCATTGTTTTTTATATCGGGTTGAAATCATGATAGGAATACAACTCGATTCTCTGCATTAATCTGCTTTGTTGAAATGGAGCTATTTGGCTTTATTTTAAAGGGGAAATATTTATATAATCTAAAGAGAAACCAAAGTGTTGGCTTTATTTTAAAGATGCTAGTGTACACACCCTATAAAAATTTTCTTGTAAGAAAGTATCTGATGTACTGTTATTACTCAACATGTGATAATGAAAGGTTAATGAAACTTAGGCATTAGTTTTTTGCAGAATGTCTTTCTCTTAGAGAATCTTTGTCTATTTAGTGTCTTAATGTTTATTCATATGATGCTTTTATGACACTTTTAGCTCCTTTAAAAAAATCTCTCTAGGTAAGTAGACAGAGTAGCATAAGTTTCATTGGAATAATTTTATGCTCTAAATATATAACTGTCTTTTAATAATCATGCTTTATATTTGGCTTGTGGTGTTTTATATTTCCTAGTATATTTCTAGTATTTCTAAATTTAAATAATGTACACAATATTATTTATAAATACTGATTTTTTTATTTTAAAATCAGAATGTTGTTAGAATAACAGTTTACTATTTTCAGATAGTTTAACTTACTCCAGGCACTGTATAAATAGTTTTACATAAAATATTTTACTTAATCCTCTAATTGATGTTTGGGTACATCATAAACATCAAAACAGTGAGCTTAGTAATAATGCCTGTGGTTGCATAGTATGCTAGTTTTGAATCCAGGTTTGCTGACATTTTGCTCAAATCAGTTTTAACTTTAACATAAATCTCAATAATAAAATTAGCTCCAAACAGTTTTATTTTATAAAAACATTTTATTCATGTATGAATGTGCAGAATGCTCTTTTCCTTTTTGAATCATTTTTCTATTATACTGTTCAGATAATACAATGTTTTAAAGGGGATGAGATGGGAAAGAAAATATACTCCTTGACTGTGTCATATGCAGGTGGTACTATGTTGGTTCTTTATATCCATCTTCCATTGAACCCACAGTAGTCAGTGGGGATTGCTATCTTCACAGTCAGAATGAGAAATCCTACAATCCGAGAAATTAAACTCATCTAACCCACAATTACATATTATAGAGGCAGGATTTAAGAACAGTGCAGGAGAATGTCAGTAACTTTGTTCTTTACATTGAATTACCTACACGTGAAGGTAACCTTCTCCATAAACTGCTTTTCTCAACATGGGTGGGCTCATCAATGACTAAGGAATGCATAACAGGTATTAGGCTTGATAGAGATATTTGTATTCATTTATCTCATTGAATTTTCACAAAACTGTGTGACATAGAGATCCTTGTTTTTATATTAAAATGAATAAAACCGGATAAGATTTATATAGTTTACCTAATTATATCAATGCCAATCAGTAGCCTTAAATACAAATGTTTCTGATTTCCAAATCTCTAAAGATCAAACTCCTCAGAGACATTTTAGGAGACCTTTTAGACTCTGTTAATGAAGAGAAAAGCATATGTTTATCTCAGTATATGTTTATAAAAAGTAGAAATCTACTGACATTTGATGTCATTATACATATAAGATTGCTCTACTTAGTTATGTACCAACTAAGAATCCCATCTTCCTATTAAACATGTCTAAATCTTTTACTAATTGTGAAAGCTCAATAAATTAGGAAACTAGTAGAATGATCCTCTATCACTAATTTCTACTCCAGGCCTGGCATAAATTTGTCATCTCAGCTTTAAAAAAGTCCAAAATATCCACATCTCTAGGATATGTGTAACTTATTAAGTGGATATTCAAATATATTCACATAAAGTTTTACTGAAACATAGCAGTTTATATGTTTCCTTGCCTGCTTATAGATTTTAGACTAAAATTTGGCTTCATATTAGCTCTAGGTATTAAGTAGAATTATGCTCTAGAATTCTATTTCTGTTTGAAGAACAGATATTATTTTAGACATGTCATTTTATCGGTGTTCTATATATAGAATGGCAATAAATTAACTGCAGTTTGAGTACTTTGATCATTTATTGACTGAATTATTTATGCTCAGTGTTTCATCAATCCAAATAAAATTTTAGGTATGAAAGCACACTGACTTGCCAGGTGTGGTGGCACACGCCTGTAATCCTCATACTTGGGAGACTGAGACAGGAGGATCACAGGTTTGCAGCTAGCCTCAGCCACTTTACAAGACCATTCACAACAGTGAGACACAGTTTCAAAATAAAAAAATAAAATAAGGCTGGGGGTGTAGCTCACAAGTAGAATGCCATTGGGTTCAATATCCAGTACCACACAAAAAACTGACTTTTATATTTTTGGGTAGTACTTATTTCTTGAAATGGGACAAATATCTGTTTGTTAAGACACTTTCTTTTGGATGATGTCTAATTGATAAAAAATAGAAGCTAAGTGTTCTTAGTCTCAGTTTGATTTACTTTGCTATTTTTGTGTGTGTGTGTGTGTGTGTGTGTGTGTGTGTGTGTGTGTGTGTTGCTGGGGATTGAACTGAGGGGTATTTTACCTCCAAGCTTCACTCCCCGTCCTTTTTATTTTTTTTTTTAATTTTGAAACAAGGTCTGGCTAAGTTGTTGAGGCTCGCTTTGAACCTGAGTTCCTCCTGTCTCAGCCTCCCAGTAGTGGGATTATAGGCATGTGCCACAATGTCCAGCTTTGCTTGGCTAAATTTATAAAGCAAGAAGGGTGTATCTTGGGCAGTATGCATCTTGAAAAGATGCATATTGGAAGTGGCCAAAGCCATTCATATAGTGCTTCTATCTGTTAAAACAGTGGGAAGTGGGTTCTTCCCCATCCTGATCATGAAATGGAATATCACTCAACTGCTATAATTTGGTGCAGTTTTATTTTGGGATTGTTGTTCTATTCAATTCCAACCTCTTTATATCCATTCTCAAACTGCTCATCTTCCTTCAAACTCTAGTAATCTGCTTTCTGAAATCCTTCTATTGTCATTAAGCTGAATCCTCACCTTGAATCGGACCAGTGACACTTGTTCTCATAAAAGATTTCAATGGAACATTTCTCCTGTTCCTTCACTTTTAGCATCACATCATACACAGGCAATAAAGATGACTTGTTTTCATTGTTGTTTGTTTGTTTGGGTACTGGGGATTGGAACCAGGGGAATTCTACCTTCAAGCTACACCCCTAGTCCTTTTTATTGTTTGTTTTTCAAACAGGATCTTACTAGGTTGCTGAGTATCTTGCTAATTTACTGAGGCTGGTCTTGAACCTACAATCTTCCTGTCTCAGCTACCCAAATATTGGAATTACAGGCATGTTTCACCACTCTGGGCTAAAGATGATGTTTAAATAGCATTTCTTCACTCAATCACATTCCTCCTTCTTACTTAAAAACTGGGCATCTAATTGAAATATTCAACAAACTGCACACATCAAATTCTTAACTTTCACAGATTTGTTTTGTTTGTACATTCTGAACTTTAGTCTGTGTCAGCAACTGACTACTCTAATCCCTAAGACATTATCATTTCCAGTACTGCTCTGCATTGAATTCCTTTAAGCTCCAAGTCCCTCTCTATGATGACCTGTCTCAATCTTAGTATCACTACTCCTCGTTTCACCTCTTACAACACTTAGACCACTAACTGCTCCCTCCTATTCTTCTCATGAACCCTTTCCTACTTTAAATTCTTTTGCTACATAATCTGTATTGAATTGTGAAAGAAATCCACTGCTCTCTTGCCAGAAATTTTTATGTCGTTGCTCTCTTGTTCTCATCCCTCACTCCTATTCCAGTGGGTGGATCTTGACAGCAATTGTAAAACATTATTAGAAAAAATGGAAAGCCATCTAGACCAGCATATTTGACTATGGATGACTTTCAAAGCTGCTTATGAATCTTCGTTGTCAATAATTAACTTCCTTTCCTCTTGTTAATCAAAATTGTTCTCATTATCCTTAACTTCTGAGGTTATCATGCTCTCTCTAGTTAAAAATGACCATGAAGTCCACTTAACAAATAAAACCTTTCAAATATGATCTTCCTTGATTTCCTGTGACCTTCCATTTTATTCATATCTATATATCTATCTGTATTCTTCCTTCTAGTCCCAAAGGAAGAGATCTCCATTTATAGCCCACACCTTTCCTTCCCATCCAGGTATTCAATCTTGGCTTTAGCTGAGTCCTCCATGTCTTCATTTTATGGGTTCATTTCTCTTTTTTCTAAGTCTTTCCATCGCCCCTAGGGAACACCCACCCTGAAAATCTAAATATTGTTCCATCCTGTATCGTAGTTATAGCAGAAAACAGATGGTATACTAAAATTAGTTTAACGGGAGTACAGTTTCATAAAGGGACTATTTACAGAGGTGTGGGAAGGGTGTAGGGAAAGCAGAAAGGATAGTGAAGTACTGATTACCAGTATTTGCAGCATGTTTTCCATCCTGGTGTATGGGTTGGTATGGTTAGTGTACCCAGAGATAGGGAAAGTCATGTGGAAAGGACTGGTTGACAGTGGCTGTGACCTTTGGTTAATAGATGCAGCTACTGTCCCAATCAGAGATATGAACTAGTGAAATTAATACTCAGAACTGAGATCTTTCTTTCTTTCATCAATCTCTTCCTGAGATTTCTAATGACAGGCCAACAGGCAGTCAGAGGGCAAGAAAGCCAACTGGGTTTGCAGGTCATTCATGCAGGTCACAGAGCAGGTTAGAGAAGGATGGAAAGGGACTCTAGATGGACAAGTGAATTCACTGTGTCGATTTTCTTTACCTTCTCAGCTCTTCTGAGCAACTTATTGATCCTGGAAGACAGGAGACTGTTTTGAGGGGCTGTCTGGGTGACAGTACATGTTCCCCAGACCCTGATTGATTTTCCTTTCCATCTCAAGCTGCAGAAATCCACCTCCATTAGTCAATTCACATGTTTATTGTCTGATATTATTTTCTCATTTTCATTAAGTAGTGAATCACTTCCTATTCTACTTTTCTATAAAAATCCCTGTATGGTTCCAACATAGAACTTTATCCATTTTATAGTCCTATAAGCACATTTACAGTAGATATTCCGTCTCCTTTGTCTATGTATGTTCAGTTTTTATCATTTCTTTGTCCATACTGGGTACAGAGTCATTACGCATTTTGCAAATTTATATTTGCATGTCATTGTTCTTCCTATTAGTACTGATTTTTCTAAAGACGAAAAGCTATGCTATGGCCATCTATATGTCAAATAGAGTTTGTTAAGGCTAATTTGTTTGATGTATAAATAAATAACTGGATATATTTGGGCCATTAATGGTTATGTCTATGAAAATCACTTTCTAGAAGGCTCAATATTGGGCTTGAGAGACAATCCAAAGGAAATAGTGAACAGAGGACTATGTTTTCATTATGGAGAAGCAGCCTTTCTTTCTTCAATTATCTTATTGCAAAAGTATAGACAGGGAACGTTATGTAGGGACATCCAGTATCAAAAGAGACAAAGTGATCAGAATATACTATAATTGTGGAGTTTACTTTTAACAAAAAGTGTGAAAGAGACAATTTCCTGCAGTATAATTGTTTTAAAGTTAAACATATTTATTTATCATATTCTGCATTTTTCTCATCAATATTATCTGCCAATCATTTATATATTACAAGAAAATATTTACCTATTCTCTTTCTGAGAAGTTGAATTCTTATGTTGAGAATTGTGCTAGAGTAGGTTTTGTCAAATCAATCATGTAGAATATCATCCTTTGATTCTTAGGAATAGTTATCTCAGGTGATTTCATTGTTCACATGCTTTATAAGCATCCTGCCTGACTTACCTTGGCAAAGAGAATGAACTGGACTAAATACATGTGCTGTGACATCAGCAGCCATCCTTCTCATTTAGTTCCTGACTCATATTAACCTTGTCATAGCAATCGTGAGAAAATAGCATTTCTTTTTCCTAATAGACCTTGTCTCTGCACCCCATGCTGGGTCATTTTTTCAGTATATTTTCTCTATATATCTTTTTTCCCCCATAGCTCTCAGCATTTTGTACAAAAGGAAAAGAATGAATAAGGGAAAAGTCTGCTTTCTTTATTTAATTTACAAAGAAACATAACTGATATATTTTGTTTTTGTTTGTACTTAGCAAAATGGAAAGATGTGTCTCTATTTTCCCATGCCACCATTTTTGCTTTTGGAGGTGAAAAAGTCATGTTGTCTTCACAAAAATGAGAAATTAACTAGTTGTGAGGACAATATTCTCTACCCGTCAACAGTAATTAAAAAGTGGTTTTATTCCCTAACCACACATTACATTTCATACTTCCCTGATTGCAGTTTTAGTCCCAAGGTGCTCAATGAATGGAAATTCAGTTTATTTTAGGTAGTTCCTTTGTGTTTACACCATTTCCTTTCAAATTCTTAGAGACAGTTATAACCAAATGCCAACATAGAAAATTTCCAACATTCTCAATAAAGTTGTTAGGATTGTTGAAATATATCCAAGACAAGCATTATCCCCTTTCTGTAGTCCCTCATGAAAAATATTTAGCATAGAATGTCTCTGGTATCCCTTGTATTCTGATTACATCCCCTTCATTTCATGATGGAGTTGTGATCCTGGGCAGTGGAATACTAGTGCAAATAAAATGATAGGCAGTAAGTAACTTAGAAAGGGAATCTATGTAATAAAGAAGTGAGACACAAGAGCAGGGTAAAAAAATGACAGCTTGAAATTTTATCAAAGTGTTTTGAGACCAGTTAAAATTTTGCAAATCGTGTTATGTGTGGGGAAAGAGACTCATAAGTATAATGTACTTAAATAAAAGAGTAATGACCTAAGTGATTAGGAATCAAAAGCATCCATGCCCAGTGAAACTTATTTCTGGATTGCCCTTTGTTGTCTAACCAGGAGACATTTTTGGTTATCTATTGGTTATATCCTTTTCTTTGTATGTATCATTCCATACTCTGCTAATATTGGTTTTCCTAATATTTTTGGTCATTATATTTGTGTAATTTATTTCTCAAATAGTAACTATAACTCTCCAGTGTTTTTTCTGTAATGATGTTTTTAAGGAAAAGATATATTCATTGCATTAAGCAATCTACTATTTTTATCTTTTACAACTATTTTTATCTTTCTAGTACATGCAAGGCACAGGGTTAGGCATTGTGCCTGGTTGGTATTATCAATTATATTGATCAGAATACCTGATTGATATTCTCAATTTTTTTTGAACTTATAGTTTTTATTTTTTTTAACTTTTTATGTTCATTTATTGGTGCATTGTATATTATAATTATACATTTTGATATATGTCAGGGTATGAACATCATACATGCACACATTGCACATTTAGCCCTCCCTCCAATTTTAAGGGCCAGGAATCACCATCCCTATTTTAAGAATCATGCAAAAAGAGAAAAATATACCTGCAAATAATGGATATAAAAATGTTAGTTTGTTGTCCCATATTGTTCTTGTTCTATGCTTATTTTTGGTGGTTTTTATTGTTTTATTCTGTGTTTTTCCTTCTGTGGCTCTACCACAGTGCTGATAGCCCTAGTATAATGTGTGTAATTTCTTTAAAAACACAGAGAAGAGCATTAACATTTAAACTAGAGGTACATGTGAACAAAATCATTGCTAAGAAGGTTGTTTGAAAATAAACAAGATAAACTGTAAACAGTTGTATGTAATTGATTCAGGGGAAGGAGGCAAAAGTTAACTTCAGGATCTTGGAGCTATCTACAAAGTTGGAGTGGACTTTTGTACCAAATTGAGAGTACAAGATAACTACTTAAAGGCTGTTTCGATTCTCTCACTTACTCCAGGTATCTCTCTTATAACAATGCTTTAAAAAATTCTTTGAATTCAGGAGTAAGTTGGGAAAAACTATACCCATACTATGGCATTGATTATGATGTCTCTGGTAAAACCACGTGTAGGACTTGTATTGAGACAGATTCACTTTAGTGTTACTGTAGTGTTGGCTGCAGCCAAGAATAGTTCTAATTAATGTGTGAATGGTTCCTGTTAGCCCTCTCCTTATATATCCCTGCTACTAGTTCTATGATTCACATTTTCCACTTTATGCAGTGCACATGTAGATTTTCAGATGAATGCCAACATAATAAATCTACTGGGACGCTAACTATTTCTGCATGGAGTCACCCAAGGTTCACTCTTGCAAGTATAGGCACTAGGCCTAGATTAGAGATCACCAACTGTATGTTGCTCTTGCCTTTTCTATTTCTGTGCTTAGTTGCTTTGTACAAAAAATGTTTTTATTCCTATTCAGGTACTGCAGGAGGTGCAACGATCCTTTGTTACCCCTTTCAAATGATCTCTATAGTGGCATGGAGGGTGGGAGTCTCCGTCCCTGCTTCTTTAAAAGACTATCATCCAGCTTGACTACACGGTAGATCCTTTTCCCTTACTAAGAAGGGGTCTCCTTTATGTTCCCTTTATCATATTGCATCATAAATGCCTTGGGACAGAGGCTTGCCTAGGAATTTTGTAACTTAGCTGTTGAAAACACAAGTCATCTTGCCATCTCTGCTTATAAGAAAGTTACTCTCACATCTAGAAGTGACTCTGATGTATTATATTCACTTTCATTTTTCTCTCTGATTTCTTCTTTCTTAGATTTTCTTTTTTTAATCTCTTTTGTGCTTTAACTTTCTTCTTTTTCCGTTTTATCCCATTTCTGAAAAGCACTTACTGGGCTAATGTTAGCCTTACTGGTAGGCTAAAAACTTCAAAAAAAGGTCATTGGGTTATTGAGTTAATTATTAGGTCAAAGTGAGAAACAGAAGAAGCTCCTTAAAATAAGCAAAGTAGAGGTAGGCCTAGTGCCACACACTTGTAACTCCAGTTCTTGGGAGGCTGAGACAGGAGGATCACAAGTTCCTGGCCAGCCTCAGCAACCTAGTGAGGCCCTCCACAACTTAGTGAGACCCTGTTTGAAAATAAAGAATATAATAGAGCTAAGGTTGTAGCTCAGAGGTAGAATGCCCCTGGGTTCAATTCCCAGTATCACAATCAATCAATAAATAAATAAAGCACTAAAGCCTGGTATAGTTTGCAGTCTTTTATTAGCATTTGGTCATTTAAGTGGCAAATTCCATAACTTTACTCACTTCCTCTGAAATTATGACAATTCAAATTTAATTTCACAAATAATAAGAGTTGAACAAATAAAAGAACAGTCTGATCACCAATCTTAACTTGTAAGACTTGAGGAATAAGTGATTTCTTCATATTTAAAGTGAAGGATATGCTGGGCTGGGTGTGGTGGCATACACTTCTAATCCTAAGTGGCTAAGACGGGAGGCTAAGACGGGAGGATCATAGGTTCGCAGCCAGCCTCAGCAACTTAGTGAGGTCCTCTGCAAATTAGTGAGACCCTGTTTCAAAATAAAAAATAAAATAGGGCTGGGGTGTAGCTCAGAGGTAGAATGTCCCTGGGTTCAAACCCTAGTACCCACCCCCCCCACACAAAAATAAAATAAATAAAGTGAAGGGTACTTATACATACCACAATTACAGGTAAAAATTAAGAAAATATATGATATATGTATACCTTTCCTATAACTTAACAAACATTCAGGTATAAGCAGTTTGGCTTGTTTTAGTGTATCAAATTATTGTATGCTAGGTGCCTCCAGGTATAGCTAGATAGTACTGTGTCTAGGAATTATTAAATGTGCTTGTTACAAACTATAAACCCTCTAGGTCTGATGTGAAATATAGGGATATATGTTTTATATATCAGACCTCAAAAATGGAAGACAGACCTTGGTGATTGGGAACAGAGACATGTGTTTTTTTTTTTTGTGGTACTAGGGATTGAACTCAGGGGCATTCTACCTCCGAGCTACACTCCCATCCCTACTTTTTATTCTTTATTTTGAAACAGGTCTCACTAAGTTGTGGAGGGCCTCACCAAGTAGCTGAGGCTGGCCTGGCCACGAAACTGCCATCCTCCTGTCTCAGCCTCTGAGGTACTGGGGTTACAACATGCGCCACCATGCCCGGCTGAGACATGTGATTTATACAATCCCATTTTACTAGCTCAATCAAGTAAGTTGATTTTAATGGGGATAAATGAACTGTCTGCTTAGCATATAGTAAACACTCAGCAAATCTCAAAATTAAAGTCTAGTGGGAATATTTCTACATAAAGACATGACTCGATAAGTGTCCACTATGATACCAAGATTAAAGAAGAAGTAATGATGTACCCTGGGATTACCAGTGTTCCAATGGAAATGTAAATTCCATGATCTTCTCATAATAAATCTGTCTAACATCACATTCAAAATTCTTTCATCATCTTGTATGTTTTACATTGTTTTCCTCTCTCTCTTTCTCTCCTCCCTCCCCCTCGTTTTGCTGGGAATTGAACCCAGGGACATTCTACCTCCAAGCTACACATCCAACCCTTTTCTTTTTTAATTTTTTGATTTGAAACAGGGTCTCACTAAGTTGCTGGGGCTGGCTTGGAACTTGCAATCCTCCTGGCTCAGCCTCCCATGTTTATAGGCATGTGCCACCCTGCCTGGCTATTTTTCACAAAAGGAAAATTACAAAGGTGCTCAGTAGGAGAGTTTAGTCCATCTTTAATGTTTTCAGTATCTAGTTAATTTAAATATTGCAAAAGAAACCAACCACGTTGTCCTCCATGCTCAACATCAAGAAGCCCAGTGTGGTCCTATCATTTGTCTCTACTTGTTTTAACTGGGTAGTAATAACCGCCAGAGAGGGGAAACAATGACACCACATAGCATTAGTCTTTGCAGTCAAAAGTCAATATCTCCTTTATACTTAACAAAAAGCAAAGGTTCCAGACTTTAGGTTGACTTCAATAAGACCAAACCTTCAGGCAGAATGAATGTAATTCCAAGATTCTCAGTTCAGTGAGGGTAAAATTCCATGAATTGTCACATGAGAAATGTGAGCACACAAGTATTATATATTCAGAGGCTGAAAGTAAAGAAACATTTCATGCAAAGATTTTTAAACACATATGTGACCTCTATGCAGTTACAATAACATTTTAGTTTTGCACTCATTTCAAACTTTACATCTACACTCCAGAAACTGAAATTAATGATGCCTAAAGCCTTTAAGCCAATGCAGGTTTTAGGGTCATGAGCTGATCAGAGAATTAAATGTTCCTTACTTGGAACATCTTTTAAGTAATGCATTTGTTCTTCGCCTTTGTTAGCTTGTTTGTTTGTTTGTTTGTTTTAATGGACAAGTCTATCCTTGTTCTGCTGCTGTTATTACCTGCAAGTGAAGTGACAGCGGAGAGACTCATTAATGCAGATTAGTGTCTGAAAGTGAGCATCACTTACAGATAGCAATTCTTGTTTTCCTTTTCCAAATATTCTCTTGAGTGAAGAGAAGCCAAGGGGTAGTTGCTAGAGGAGAATTAAGCCATCACAAATAAATAATAGGTATAATCCTTTTCTACACCACTGGTGTTTATAAAGGAGCAGATCACTCATAGTTGTAATAAATGTTCAGTTGTTTTCCACTCTGCTCATGGCACAACACAAGCCCCATTCCAATGTTTAATAATAATCCATATTTTCATTCTTTCAAAAATAAGGTGGTACATTTTTACTATATTTGGCACTTTAATCTCTGAGATGGAGAACTTCAAAAGGAAAAATATATAAATCAGAAATTTATGTTCAGGGAGATTACATGAACATTTTAGTACATGATGTAAGAAATAATATTACAGGATTTTGGCATGAAATCAAAAACTCATTGCAAAAATCAGATTTAAATATAGTATCATGTTTTAATCTATTTTTGCCATTGTCAAATTGACAGTCATCTTTTGTCTTGTAATTAAATATCAGTTTGGACCCTCAGGCCTCTGAGACAAATTGGTTGTATTCTTATATGTTAAACACTGAGTTAATTCAGTTCAATCTTTTAATTCTTCTTCCTTTAATTACTTAGTAGCTAAAACTAATAACTGGTTTTGTTTCTTTAAACTTATCGTGTAGTCTTGCCAAAGCAAATTGCTATATCTGATTTCATGTGAACACCAAGTTGCTTAGCAACTTAAATCTGCCTTATATTTCATCTTTTGCTGGCTCTGAGTCTCTAAATTCTTATCAGGATGTAATTTTAAGCATATATCTATATTTATTCAGATTATTTTTTGTTCACACACTGAACAGTTTGTTCTTCATTGAATTTGTAGTTGTGTGTTTGTGTGGGGTAACTGGAGAGAGAGAGAGAGAGAGAGAGAGAGAAAGAGAGAGAGAAATATGAATGTGAGGCAGATTGAAGTACTTGTCAACGAGGAAAGCAAAAGGAATGAGGAATGCATTTATAATATCCTATTCTTGCATCTTTTGGCTCTTACATCTTATTCCTTTTCCACCTTTTCTGGCTAACTTTGTCCTATTTTGTCTTCCAGATACCAATACCCTGGTTTTGAACTTCAAGGCATGAGGATTTAGTCATCTATAGTAGTCCCTGCACAATTTCATGCATAATTGGCATTCAGGCTCAGAAGTCTCTTAAAACAGATCCGATTCAGAGCCTTGTGTGGCTTTATCCCCAGAGAGAAATTATCCCTTTGGGAGGTTTGTCATCTTTGGCAGGGAGAATATGGTGTTACTATTTTGTACTTTCATTGTGCCGTGGCAGACAGGCAGTGACTTTTCAGCCAGGTCCATAAGCTAATTGTAGAAATGATGGAAAATGTCAGAATTTAAAGAAAAAAATGTCTTAGAGTAAGTGACAGTTGTCACTTTGCTTATTTTCTGCTATTTGCTGTAATAGGCACTAAACTATAAAGGAACATTTGAAGGAGAAAAAAAAAAGATTTGTTTCACACATGCATAATATTGAAAGGAAATGAGCTTTAAATATTGGTGTACGTTCCTTCAGAATGTAATTACCCTACATTACCCTATCAGTCACTCTTCTTCATCAGGGGCCAAAAATAATTTCTCCTGCAACTCTCCGTTCTTTTATACCCACTTTCATATGCATATACAGAGGTGTGTTGCTTACAAATCAGGAAAACAAATGGCGACAGGGAGAGTGAGCACCCATTAATTTTGTGCTTTTTTTTTTAAGAACAAACACTTCAACTCAGCTATTATTTGTCTCAAGCATAAAAGCAATTTTCGAGCTGAAAACTGGATTATTGGTTTCAACATAACCTCTTTTTGCTTTTATTTATTTTTAGTTGTTAGATTGGGGCTCAAGTTTAAATAAAGCAACAAAAAGACTTGCTAATGAATACAAAATTAATTTTGGTTTCTGTTTGTGGAACTTTTGACTTTTTCATGCCTTTTTATTTTCTACTTTATTTCTTTTTAAAAGCCCTGTAATATATGACTAAGGCTTTTTGGATAAGTCTTCTGTACCTCTCTCATTTGCAAAATATCAAAGGAATAATTTCTTACCTATTAGTTTTTAAAAGGAATGACATAGGAACATGTCTCTATGTACATTACCGCAGAATGTTTTATACAGTCCGAATGCCACCTATCTTAATAGCTGCATATGGATGGTGACAGTCTTCTGGTGATTTGAATAAGTAAGTGAAAGGGAGGCTAAAGATAACCTCTACACATCTTAGTTTTTAGTGGGAAACTTCTGCTGGGTCTAGAAAAAAAATTGACACAAGACAGATTAGGAGGAGAACAGCATACAAGTTTTATTAATTGGAAACTTCACAAGAGATTGAAGACTCAAAGAAATAGCCAAAGCAGGAAGCTTTTATACTTCTTAAAAGAAACAATACATTTGTGAAGAAGTGACAAGACAAAGGGGTCTGGGTTAAGAGCAGTAAATGGTGGGAAGTCACTAGGATATATGGGGAGGGTAAGGCTAGTGGAAGATAAAGGTTATTTTAGTAAGTTAATTTGAACAGATCTATTGAGGCATCAATTCCCAGTCACTGGTGATAAGGTTTATTTTCTTATCCTGCTACAGAAAAGGCATCTTTCTCAAAAGAATTTTTATGGCTTGCTACATGTAGCAAAGAGCAGGTCAAATAGCCTTTTCTTCAAGTCTTGTTTCTGAAATGCCTTCGGTTTGAAATAATCAATATGACAAATCAACTTGTTGTGGGCTACATGCCCTAGCTCTCCAGATGTGTGTGGCTGTACATGTTGTCACCATGTGTCAACTTCAGGCACCATATAACTACCCCAAACCCCCCATAACCATCTTCCTTTCCTGGTCAAGTTTGCACTTATCCTAATCAGGCGAGCATAGAGCCACCAGAATAAGTCATATTCTGCAATTATCTACAATGTAAAACCCAATAATAGTACAGTAGAGCTATTTATGGGTGCTACTGAACTTAATTCTTTGAGCACCAGAAAAGAATCTTAATTCTAGTCTTAAGTGGGAAGAGTGCTTATCCCCAATTTGTGCCATGTACCTGGACCTCTGAATCACCTTGTGTAGAGATTCATCATGTATACACATCGTGGTTCGTCAATTTATCTCCCCAAATCTTTGTGCCTTGAGTAGGGATATGTTACTATTCCATTCACCATGTAATGCTTTGGATTTAGAATGTCCTCCTAGCCCTCATGGAAACAAGGCAGCCATGTTGGAGATAGGGCTTGGTTGCTAAGGAGGGCTCCCTGGTGGGTGTGGCCTTGGGATTATATATGGTCCCTCCTCCCCTTGTGCCCTCTCTCTCTCTCTCTCTCTTGCTTCCCACTTCCATAATGTGAGAGCAGAGCCCTTGATCTTTCTTTCTCTGTGCTTCCCATCACCATGCCCTGAGCTCTGCAGACCCAGCCTGATGGGAACTGAACCTCTGAAATCTCCAGAACTGTGAGCAGATGAATCTTCCTTCCTCTAAGCTGTGTGGTCAGTTGTTTTGGATTATAGCAGGGAGAGTGCTGACAAAAACAACCACCTTGCTCCACCTTAGCCTTAATGACCCAGACTTCTGCCCTTCTACCTCATACTGCAAAGCCTCCTGTGCCTATAACTCAAAATGAATACATTGTGAAGTTTATGTGTTCCATAGAGATGAGGAGAGGGGTGTTTCCTACTAACATAGCTGGCCCAAAGCATGCTTAATACAGAGTCATATCTCTTCAGGGGTAAATGGAATTAATCACCAATGGAGAGCTAGGGAATGTGAGGCTTAAAATGTAATCCCCACAGCAGGCTGGCTTTTCTGCTTGGTGATGATCTGTTATAGCACTAAGTGATGAGACTTGCTTCCAACAAAAGATTTCAGGTCATTTGGAAGGATCTATCCTCTCTCCATTATTAAGGGATACATTCCAGAAGAAATTAGCTGGGGTTGGTGTATGCACTTTCTAAAATTGTGTCCTCTCAGCAGTGAGGATATTCTTTGATATAGGTTCTATTTCTTTCTTACACTTTTTGCCAAGTCTTTTTTCGAGCTAAGATCTTATACACTGTTTTACCTTTTAGAGAAGACTTACTGATCAGACAAGAATGGTTCCAGAAAGTCAGTTGCCAAGAAAAATCAGTGAAATTCTTGGGTAGATGTTTGGCATCTGTGCTAAGAAGATCCCATTTTTTAAAAAAAAAGTTTTAGTATCTTTATTTTTTGAAAGACTAGCAACTGATACAGAGCCAGCTAGTGAATGAATCACGATTAGAAAAAAAATAAGCTCTCAAACTGATATGTTTCCAACACTTTTCAAAAGTGAACCCATACAAAGAAGGTCCTGTGGTTCATCATAGCTGTCACTACATACAGAGCCTGGCACTTTCTGAAATATCACCCTGCCTCTATATGACCTGATGTGCATGGTATATTCTTTTAATAAGCCACCCCATCTCTCACTGTTAGAGTAGATCATTTGCAGTTGATTTTCAGATATCCATTTGCTTTGTCACATCATTTGAGGTCCTGGATTGTTATATCTTTCAAATATTTATTATTTTACATAGCTTCAATTTCCTTCCCTTAACTCACTAGACTATGGAAGAAATCCTAAAGCTGGATATCTACTAATGTGGCACAAGAATTGTTTCAATCTGTGAATTCTGGTTTCCTTTTAGAACCTCAGAATAGAAGACCTAACCTGGAATTTTTTAAGTTAGACATTAGTTATATAAAATAAAAATGTAATAGTAGGAAATACAATGTTCTATTCATAGAACACTTCAAACTATGTCCAGTTTTTGGTCTAGCTTCTTTACAAATTCCCCTCCTTGCTTTCATGATTCTTGATATATGCATGTAGTATTCTGCAGTATAGGCTGTGTACAAGACAATCTGTTCTAGTATGAAAAAATATTAGTAATTTTATTTTTATTTTCATTCCATCCTATAAAATAGATTTTTCATATATTTAATAATTATCCTGATGATTGAGTAGGGTACTTTATGTGTATATTTCATAAATAAAAGTGTGCGTATGTGGGAAGGATGTAGAGACCTTTTCTCTGTATTTTACAATGAATGCTTTGCCAAATAAAAGTAAGATGCAAAATGAATGGTACAATTCAGAACAGTTTTCCTAAGGGGATACAAGGATAAACATCCAACGCCCCTGATACAAGAATATATGTTTCTTCAGTTTCATGAAATATGACTTGAATCTTTTAAAACTTATATGTTGGAAAGGGCTTATAAAATTTAACTAAAATACACATTCCATAATCTCTTGCATTTTTAGTATTGTTCTATTCAGTAGCATTCCTAAATAACCACCTATGAAACTTTGAGTGTCTTTTCTAGTTGAAAGCATTTCCCCAAAGAGGGAAAAGTGGAAGGATAGAAGAAGCCAGGACAGGTGGTTATGTTAATTAAAACAGTATTATCTCTGTGTTGATTATAAGTGCTGGTTTATGCATTGGGAAACTAGCAAACAATGTGCACAAATCCCATTCCTGAGAGGTCTAATTATTTCTAAGGAAGTTTAATAATTCTGACTACACTGTCAGTCATAAGTCATACTTGTTCAATTGGCCTCTGGTGGTGATTTATCTAAAATAGCCAAAGGACCTTATCATGTTGCATTATTCCAAAATACATACAAAGATTCAGTGAACCAAAACTTTACTTCTCCTCAGCTGCCATATTCCCAAATCTATTATGGATTTCTTTTATTTTTAAGAGATACATCCATTAATTCATTGTGACCCTGGGCAAGGAATTAAACCATCATTTCCACAACCAATAGCAAAACCCTTGGGGTCAATTATAGCTATTGGTCTGTTTTGTTGATTGTCTCTTCTAAAGTGTAAAGTACAGTATGTCAGTTGCCAATACAGAGTTATAATTATATTTTCAGCATGTAAGCATCTACTAATTAGTAGAAAAATGCAAATTTGCTTTATCTCTAAAAGAATAAATCAAATCAAAGGATGAATTTACCAAGAGAACTATAATTTTAGAATAGCATTTTAAAATCCTCATGTTAGGTGACAATTAAACATGACTAAATGTAACAGAAAAAATTATGAAATTAATATAAATTTTTTCTGCAGTAATATTTTAGCTGCAGCAATTCTCTTGAACAGGATAACAATCTAAAACTGCTTTCAAAAGATTAACTAATTGCATATAAAGAATATGTTACATTACTTTAAATAGTAGTTAGGATATATATTCTCTCTCAATGATCTGTACATCACAAATCTAGATAAGAATTTCTCCATGACCTCCCAAATATTTTACTAAGTAGACACAATAGCTTGGCATGTCCTGAAAAATAAGAAGACATGAAGGGTTCTGTAGATTTCTTTTGATAACATGAAGTCAATTAAATATAGAAAGATATTCAATAAGCAACATGGTGAGCCACAATGAAAAGATTTTGCAACATATTCCATAAGTTTTTCTTTTTATATCTAGTCTTTAATGCAGTAAATCCCATCCAATTTTCTGTCCTCATATTCCTTGTCTCCAGCCTGTTTTTTTTATATCCATCACCAGAGACGCTGCATTTGTTTCTGTTGTAGAGCAGAGATGTCCTTGCCGGCCCTTCTCTGATCATATTTTTGTCCTTCATGAACTAGCAATTTTTCATACACAGAATATACCAGAAACCATATTCTGATGTGGAGATATTCAGTTTTATATTCTTACTTTA
>PVJS01000078.1:123801-189390 GCA_004027185.1 Glis glis
CTCTCTCTCTCTCTCTCTCTCTCTCCCTCTCTCTCTCTCTCTACCTAGTGAGGCCCTCTCTCTCTCTACCTAGTGAGGCCCTCCACAACTTCGTGAGACCCGGTTTCAAAATAAAGCATAAAAAAAAAATAGGGCCGGGGGTGTAGCGCGGAGGTAGAATGCCCCTGGGTTCAATCCCCGGTACCGCAAAAACAAAACAAAACAAAAAAAACTTAGTTTCAAGGAACTCCCAGTTTATTAGATAAATAACTCAGATTCAGCATGTTAAGTTCTAAGAGAATGTACAAAGGAATAGTTAATGGTTTACAAATGAGGAAAAACATCAGTGTTACAGGGAACAGGAGCGGGATTTAATTTGGTTCATGTAATAGACAAATCTGGACATCTGTCTTTAAGGATGAGTAAGAGGTGGTAGACAAAAGGGATGGAGAAAGGTATTCTAGAAATGTGGGGTCAGATTCAAGAGAGCATGCCATTCCTAAAACTGTACTTTACTGTGAGTGCAACTGAAATGAAATATGAAAAATGGGAAGGGCACTACTCCTCAGAGCTTTCATTCCATGGTAAGGAGTTCCTACTAGGGAATCAGAGATAAACTGATCACATGTTCAATCAAGGAAGATTACCCAGGAAGCAAAAATTAAAATATAGGAAGGATGAATTTTGAGAGAAGGAAGTTAGTTGGCTCTTTCAGTAGTTGAGATAAGGTGCCCTCAGGACTTGAGTTAGGCAGCCCTCTTCCCCTGGGCTGCCGCCAGCCCCCGCAGGACTTGAATTAGGACAATTGCAGTCAGTCTGGAGAAGCAGAATTTGAAGGTTCTAAAGATAAATTTACGACGTGTAATTGAGAGGACATCGTGACCAATTACATATGGAGTGAGGAAGAGGCAGCTGTTGAGGATGCTCCCAAGATTCCAATAATATAGAAGAGAGAATCGTGAGTTGTGTTTGACGTAGCTAAGTTTAAGATTCTGTGAAACAATAGTCTTGAATGGAAAGAGGAAGTTCAGAATCTAAAATGACAGTGAAGTCTTTGACCTCACAGAAATCACCGGGGGAGTTTTCAGAGAGAAAAGAAAAAAAATGGCTTTCAAAAAAAATATGTGGAAATACAGAATTCAAATATCATCAGGGAAAAAAGTAGTAGAGAACCCCATGGTCTTAATGACAAAGAACTAAAAAGGTAGAAAGAATTTCATGGGACAGGAAGTGCGTCAGGTAGCACAGTGGTTCATGTTGATGATGACAATGGATCAGTGGCTCATTGAGTTCAGCATTATGATTATTGGGGACCTTAGTGGGAATAGTTTTACTAAAGTCAGAAAGACAGAATTCAGTTTCCCTCAGCCTCTAAAAGGGAAGCCATAGATTAGTGAGTACAAACTATTTTTTTCAAGAACTTGAGTGTGAGATGTGATAATGAAAATTGAGTTTATATGGGTTGCATGTGTAATGCTTTAATTTATTTCCTTTCTTGTGATCTGAATGTATTTTTGAGACTCTGCATAGAATCTATATTTAGATCAGATAAACAGCTTTTAAAAATAAGTATTAACACCTTGATGATGTGGTTCAGTTGTTCCTGAAAACTAATGATACGGTGAATGTTTCATAGATAATTAAGTTCTCATCTAACTTTTCCAGTAACATAATTTTCAGTGATTTGTTATTAGTTTTTTTACCTGCTGTACTCATGCATTTCAAAACATGCAGTTTAGATAGCATGTTTCTATAAGATAGCTTTGCTTTGCCACCTTACCATCTTAAAGTATCATTTATCTTCTAATAAAAAGGTTTTTGTTACAAAGTAAGAAGCATATCATGTAAAGTGTACGATAATGTTCATGTATTGCAACATACTCATAATGTTAATTTATAAGCTCTCTTCAATAGTAGAGAGCAGAAGATTACGCGCTATTACAATCAGAAGTCCCAGGATCTGAATCCTGGTTATTTCATAAGTTAGAATAAAATCCTTATCAAGTTTCTCAGCCTCAGTGTTCTTATATGAAAATGCCATATTAGTTAAAAACACACTTGTGAAAATTAAATAACTTATGTAAATTGTTGCATAGATTTCAGAATACAATATATGCTAAAATTATTTTTATTTCTATTTTTATTTTGATTTCACAGCAGAGTACCTGAATTCTAAACAGCAATTACTTTTCCCCAAAAAAATCTCACTTATGAGATTAGTCAGTCACAAAGAGTGAAAAGTCAGATGTTCTCCCTAATATGTGGAAGCTAGGGAGAATGGGACTTAGAAGGGACTCCAGACAAAGGAGAAAACTTTAGATGAGCAAGAAGGGGACCTAACTGAGGGAGATGGGAGGGGGGAAAGAGGGAAATCCACTAATGCACAAATTTATCAATCACTAGGCTGAGCACGAAAAGGAGGGAAGGGGGAGGGAATAGGGTAGGATTTGAGGGAGGGCTAAATGTGCAATGTGTGCATGCATGCTTCTGATACCCTGACACTTATCAAAATGTATAACTACAGTGCACCAATAAATGAATATATTTAAAAAACAAAACAAAAACTAAAACAAAAAAAAACTCACTTAAATAAAGGGAGTATTAGGTTAAAGATAAAATATCACTTAGAAAAAAAAAACATTGGGGAGACTGTTTTTTAATTTCCAATGGAGGACAAACTATATGTTTTATAGCTATGAAGATATATTTCTTTGAAAATGATTCTGTTTTGTACAACTAAATTCTTTTGTGGTCAAACCCCAGAGTAATTGTAAAGCAGAGCTGTCCACTGCCCACTCTTTTTTATATGGAACATTAATGATACCATTTTTTTGAACCAGTTAATACTAGGGGGAGTTGAGCTATCTTTAACTCTTGGTGATTTCCTTTTTTACATGTGCTCATGTCAAATATTATGCTCAAAATAAAAATAAAAGGCATTTGAGAAGATAGCAAGGTGTGCTTGGAAATCCAAACAGTTTCTTTTCAGATTTTAAATTTCTTATCTAATAGAAACTACTATCAAATATTGAAAGCATAATGAATTTCTAATTTCCAGAATTTTAAAATAATGTTAGAACCATCACTTTATAAAACAATAAATCCCCAGCAAATGGAGAAAAGCCTACTGCTTTCTTTGAAGACAGAGATTCAGAGCTACCATGTTAAATAAGCATTCCAGTCACCTCTCTGTCTCCCCAGTAGCCACAGCTTACGTTGGGATCCCACCTTCTTGACTTCCAGGAAAATAAAATCCTTAAGTCACTGTACCAGCCCTCCTGGGAACGAGTGTACTCTATCCTGAGATCCTGAAACAGATGTTGTAGAACCAGAGGTCTCCCAGGCCGCACTCAGCATGCTGTGGAGGGCTATTAATTAGTGGACATTTCTGATCGTGCTCACTGACCAGGTGCCTCTGGCTTCTGATAACTCTGACAGGAGCTTAGAGGCTGAATGTGACCAGGTAAGAAGCTCTAACTGTTTGCACCCTGAGGAATACGGGGATATACATCCTGAAATAGACTTCTGTCCCACTATCAAAATATTAGTTGGGCAGATCTGACCTGTAGTAAAATAAAAAATGCAAAAAAAGAAATAAAACATATCAAGAGAAACTAAATTCTGGAAAATGATGGATATTTTAAAACCGGGCAAAAACTAAAATGAAATGCAAATAATTTGAGGATTTCCCCATGACTTAATTAAAATATATCAGCAATCGTTTCCAGAAAGCTCTACAGTTTTCTAAGTATATTTAATCTCATCTGATACTAAAACCAAACCCCATTAAATAGGAACAAAGGTAGTATAAGCATTTTACAATTTTGGAAGTGAGATGTGAGAAATGTAGGAATTAAATGACTTGCTAGAACATTTAAAAAAAAGCTGTAGGGGCTGGAGCTGTAGTTTAGTAATAGCACTGTAGGCTAGCATGTGTGAGGCCCTGGGTTCAATCCCCAGCACTGCAAAAAATAATAACAATAAATAGAGCCAGTCGTGGTGGCATATGCCTGTAATCCCAGTACTTGGGAGGCTGAAACAGGATTGCCAGTTCAAGAACAGCTTCAGCTAGAAGTGAGACTCCCAGCAACCTAATAAGACCCTCTTTCAAAACAGAAATAAAATAGGGCTGGGGTATGGCTTGGAGGTAGAATGGCCCTGGGTTAAATCCCAGTACCACAAAATAAATAAATAAATAAATAAGTAAGTAAATAAATAAATAAATAAGCAAGCAAGTCTGGTGTTGTGGCGCACACCTGTAATCCCAGTACTTAGGAAACTGAGACAGGATTGTGGGTTCAAGGCCAGCACATGGTAATTTAGTGAGACCCTGTTTTAAAATAAAAAAAAAATAAAGAGGACTGTGGGTGTAGGTTAGCGGTAGAATACCTCTGGGTTCAGTTTCTACTAACACACACACACACACACACACACACACACACACACACACATACACACTGTAGGTAGCAGATAGATTTCCAGAATCCAGTTAATCACCGTTATTCAAGATAATTAGGAGAAATTCTGCCAAAAAACTAGATCTGCATTTAATTCTACATTCTGAAAAAATTAGTAATGAGGTATTCAAATTGTGGAAACTACATTTAATTGTCCTTTCTCACTTTTCCTTCAGATCCTTTAAAAATTACAGCCACGATACATAATTGCTGTCTGAAGAAAAAAAATGACAGGAAGCTTTGAATCCCTCAAATTACACATTCCAGGTCTAGGTGAACACGGCGGCAGGGGTATGCTCCTTTCTCGTGTCAGTTTAGATGTGGCACGGGGGGGGCATACAAGGACTGTCAGGATTTATGGCTGCTGAAAAGCCTGCCAGCCTGCTTCATGCTATTCTTAAGGCAAAGAGCTTTTCCAAAGCTTACATGGAGACTCGCCAGACTTCTGGGATTCAAAATGGCTTGATGACTTTTCTCATCTGTCACTTGAGCTGCCCTGACATTCAAAAACTTTGCACAAGTCCTGTTAGGTGTAAATTTAAGGTCATTAAGTGACTCTAAATATAGCTTGAAAAAATTAAGTCTCACCACATGTGAACACTCCCCCCCCCCCAAACATTTTATCATGGGTAGGGGCATTTTTTTTTCAGTAAGCTTATCAAGGTTTTTTGACTCTATCTATTGGAACAGGGACCTTCACCATATAACTATAGAATGCTTCTTCCTTTCCACCCAGGAATACCTTTCAATTATATTAAATGTAAAAATCTTTAGATATATGCATACAGGTACTCTAGCAGGCACAGGGAAGTGTTTGACTATCACTTCATGTGTCAGAAATCTCTCTATATTAAGGTTAGAACCGTTCCTGAAGTATACCTAACTCATAGTAATACACAGCACTTCCTATGTTGGAAGGCTGTGTTACTGGCGGTTTGGGAGCATCTTAGGAAGACCGATGGTGGTATGTATCACCACTGATAAATCTGTAAAGCGTCAGTAGCTATCTACACTACCCAGGATTAACTCTCCCGAAAACAAAGTCTATGTGCATGTCCTCCGTATCTTTCCACACATTTCCATCTATCTCTCCTCCAGGAAAACTTAAATAATTTTGTTAATTTGTTTCCCTTCCAGAATGCCCTAAATATATACTTTAACTTGATCGCCTTGTTAAAAAGTGAAGGAAAACAGGTATTTGGGCCCGGGGAGAAGTAAAACTAATAATTTAATAATTTTTTGTGTGTGATGGCTGACATGCTCCCTTAGATACAGCCATGGAAGGAATTTTTCGTCTAATTTCACATTTATCTTCCAGGGTCAAAAAAGGTGGGGGACTGGGAAGCCCAACTTTTCTAGATGTTCCAATGCATTTGGAATAGATAAGCCAAGTATGGAAGTTCACTGTAATTACCTAGCATGCACTATGCCTGGGACATGTCATTTAAACATAAGTTGGGAAAAGTCATGCTTAACAATACTTTCCCTGACTCAAAATCCTATGTCATTTAGGAAAAAATAGTCTTACATAGCCAGATGCAGTTACTGAAAGGTGCTTAGGATTCAGTAGGGTTGAAGATATGTCTCCTGACTGAATACTGGAAAGGGTAAATATGCCATTGAGACCAAGGTTATATATGAATTGTGGAAAATTCTCATCCTATCGAAAGTATTCAACCTACCCTCTCCATCGAATAACAGCTGAATTAAATCGAGTATTACCAATGATTTAAGTTCTTACCCTATCCCACAAAACCTATTATAGTGTTTTCTACAGGAGACCTACAAATATTTTCCTGGTGAACTTAAATTGGGTAGTTCTCAATCTCTGTTTGGAAGGAATATCATTTCTAGCCACACAAATCCATTTTCCCTTTCAAAATATACTACCCTTTCAGGAAACCAATTGCCCCACCTAACGGGGCTACTGACTTTATAGTATATTTCTCTAATCCAATGCCACTTTCTTCCAATAAGAAATCAACTCACAACTCTATGGAATAGAGAAGTTATTTTTAATAAGGCAGTTTGCCCTTGAAGTAAACAAAAATGGATTTTTCAACCGTTCTCTTAAATTTCTAATTTATATAGCTTGCAATTTTAAAACCATTCTATTTTTTAAACATGTATTTCAATTAGTTTAGATTTGCAAAATGTTTATGTTAAGTATATACAGCAATGTCTTTTATATTACAAAAACCATATAATTACATTTTTCAGACATGAAAAATGAATTAGTGCTACAATTATAAGTGGTGACAAATTTTCTTGTTTGTTCTAATTTCACTGAATAGCTACAGTGAGCCTCCTTGGCACAACTTAGAATAGCTCATTTGGCTCTAAATGCAAAAACTTTGGTTAGTGGAAGAGAGCAATACTGTACTAAGGAAATCTTGTTTTTCAGATTTCAAAAGTAGATCCTAAGTATGAAGGATTTCCCAGTGAGATACCAAATATGGGTCAAAACTGTTAATGATAGGAAAAGTATTTGCCAAGCTAATAAAAATTGTTTATTTTACATAATGAAGGCTAAAATTTTCAGAAGTAAAGCAAGTGTTTGGATATACTAGCTAAAAGTAGTTAACTACATCTCAAGTCTGTCAAAAATATTAATGGGAACTTTGTGTGAATAGAAATATAATATCTTGTCACCAAAACATGATCATGCTAATCTCTACTTTGTTCTTCTGTGGCCCACCTCTGTAGTCTGGGAACTGTTTTTAAAAATTATGTTGACAAACTGGACAACGAACAGGAAAAGCTGCCAGGAAGTTGAGGAAACAAAAGTCTGGCAAATTAATTTGAAGAATTAGAAATGTTAAGTTAGAAGACAAAACTTGTAATGACCAAAAATCATAGTCTTCGAACATGAAAGGGTTTGGCTGTGAAAGCCAGATGAGTGAATTTCATACAAAAATCTGACATTGGTCAAGAGAGTCTCAGCAACATTGTATAAAGAAAAATATTCTAAGCCAGGCATAGTGGCGCATACTTGTAATCCCAGTACTTGGGAGGCTGAGGCAGGAGGATGGCAGGTTCGCAGCCAGCCTCAGCTACTTAGTGAGGCACGCAACTTAGTGAGACCCTGTTTCAAAATAAAGAATTTAAAAAATAGGGCTGGGGTTGTAGCTCGGAGGTAGAATGTCCCTGGGTTTAATCCCCAGTACTTCAAAAAAGAAAAGAAAAGAAAAATATTCTAGAACTTAAATTTGTTCCTCAAATGAAAGGCCCATTTTACAATGAGTGAGTTTCCAGTCTGTGGAGGGGATTAAGTAGCGTTTGGGATCAGATAATTGTAGAAGAAATGATTCAGATATTGGCTTAAAGTAGATGAACTTAAATGTCCCTCCATATACTGAAGTTCTCTGACTATGTAAAACTTTTTTTATAAATATGTCTTTGCCATCTGGAATGGCTGCCACCCTCATGTTTAATTGGTGCAGCCAATCAAAATCTGAGGTCTCTTTTCAGATGGAAATGTTTTTAGTTAATTGAATTTCTTATTTTAACAGAACAGATTCTTGTAGTCCTCATGATTGCAATGAACCTTCTGTGATATTTATCCTGTTAAAAGAGCTAAGTAATTTCAAAATGCTTTTATCTGATTATCACACTAATCATCTACTACGAGAAGTGTATAGCTAAGTTTGTTGTTGCCAATCTTTATTAGGAGCCTAGTATATGGAAGCCAGATACAACAAAGGTTTTCTGAATTAAGAACAGTGTCATAAGGGTGAAAGCAGTTTTTAAAAAAGAAGAACTAAATGAAAAGTGTGTCTAATTGGAGATCAGGAAAAGGCTTCGTGGGGGATGATAGAAAATATGGTATTTAAAATAGGTGCGAGAGATGGCAATTATGTGAATTGGCAAAGGCAGGGGAAACTTAGTCCAAGTACTGGGGACAGCTGGAGAAGATGGGAAGAGGAAGAATTTAAGGCACATAGGAAGTTGGGACTTTAGTAAACTGAGAAATAATTCTAGTGATATGAATGGAGAATGTAGGACATGGCTTTGTTAAGGCTTAGACATTTTGTACTTAATTCCATTGGCAGCAAGAGATGATTAAGGGCTTTGAGTAGGTGAGCTGTAGCATTGCCATTAAGAAGGTTAATGTTATGAATTATGTGGCAGGGATTAAAAAGGTGGAAAGCTTGGCTTTAGCCTAACCAGTTATCAGGTTATTAAAATTGTCTGGTGTCAGTTGAAAAGGAGGAGTGTGATCTTATTCCTAAGTCATGTTTGGAAGCCCTTGAATGTTTTTGATTAGAATCCAGCCTGAAGAGCTTGTGTAACCATTTTGGTTACCAAATGTATAGATGTGGACTTTAACTGGGAAAGGATGTGCAAGTACACTTCATGATAAATGACACTTGCTTGGAAACACTGCTTAAAAACATAAAACAATTGCTGCTCTTTGTGATGCTTCATGTACTTGAGTAAATAGCCCCAAGTCTGTATGGATCTTGAAAAAGATATATTTATTAAATATTTGAGTGACTTCACTGCAGTGAAAAATGATTATGACTACCACAGCAAACAGTGGATGGGGCCTCATAACTAGAACATTTAATGTACTTAATACCAAGAGCTCAGAGTGTTTTCATTTGTCCCTAATGCACTGAAAGTGTTTTAAACTACTGCACTTGATGTGTCCTGTCACTGTCCCTCTGCCACGATCCCACAGGACCATCCTTCTGTTCATTTTCAGTCGATGCAGTTATCCTTGTAATAATGAACTGAAAGGCAAGCTGAGCTATCCAAGATTTGGATAAACGAGAAAGGACTACGTAGTCTTAAAACTGAGAGTCCAATTGACTGTTCATAGAACTTTAAAACCAGTATGACAACATGTTTTAGGGCTTAATCATAGCATATGGATCAAGGACACAAAACTATTCATGCAGTGCGCTTATTATTCTAATGCAGTCCTGGGAAACTTTCTTTTCTAAGTCATGAAAAATCTGTTTTCAGACATATCATCAAGTTAATAAAATGGAATTGCATGCGTGCCTTGCTTTTTCCCTACCATCATCCACATTATTAGAAAGTGGGTGTCATCATCAAGTAGGATTTATTAAAAGCTTGTATGCACTAAGTGCTTTCATTTTAAATTCAACTGAGGATTCTCTTACATATTTTATATGCATATTTTGGCAGTATGTCCATTATTGAGCTTTTATGACAGTTTTTCGAGGCTGATGTAGTTCCTGAATTATTTGCTTCTTATCACTGTGTGTCCGTTGTAGCAGAGTAGGATAGCTTCTCCCATGGCAGATACCTGCCTGCCTCCTAAGAATGTTTTTTAATTTTTACATTTTAGAAATAATTTTAATGGGATTTCTAGTTGATGATACTATAGAATAGGCTGCTATGTTTCTGTTATTGTTTAGTCAAAGTGACATCTATGGGCCACACTTTGAGTAGCACCGGCATTACCTGGAAATGTCTTTAAAAATGCAGTGTGCCAGGCTCTATCCCGAAGCTACCGAATTGGAAACTGCATGTGAATGGATCTCTGTGACTCTGTAAGGTTTGAGAACATCACTCTGGAAGGTTGCAGTACTTAGTTTTCACTGTACACTACTTTCAAATAAAATATTGTAGCTCGGTTTAGTAACAAAAGGCCAGTTGTGGGCCCTTTCTTCCCTTCTTTCTGAATATAAAATATAACTATGTCAATGTGAACATAAACAGTTCTACCCGTGAGCTCGCAGCACAGCTAAGGTTAACGTTTTTATAGAAATTAATTGTTCCTTAAGTGATAGCTCCTGAGTGTATGTGAAGCGCTTTCTCTCCTTAATATCCACAGTTGCTTTCGCCTTTGCAAGGTAATGTTTTAAATAGTGTCATCTGATGAGGAGATGTAGTACTAATTCATCACAAATGAGGAGAGACTGTGTGGGACACAGACAGAGCACAGAATGGACAGTGAGAAGAAATGTCTTATAGTCCAAACCCTATTTTGCTTTCGCTATCTGCTTCTCAGTAAATCACTTGGGCACTTCAGAATTGCAGAGTCTCAGTTTCTTCCCATTTAAGATGAGGAGGTGGGTTTTATTTAGATGGTGTCTTATGTTTTCAACCGTGAAATTTTAAGGGTGATATTCACAATGAGTTTTTTATTCATGTTTAATCATAAGTTCATACTGAAATCTGATTGTGTTTAATGCATATAAAAAGATGAAAGACCTAAAGATAGGCGTTTTGGATTCAGGCAAACCTAATATAAATCCAAACACTCCCATTTATGAAAAATTGGTCAACAATAAGGAAACTTACTTTAAATTTGCACTTAAGATCTCCACAGGGGTGTTGTGAGAATTAATTTCTTAATATATTCCCTTGCACAGTACCCTAAGCAAAAGGTCATTAATAATTGTCTATGACAATTACTTTTCTATTTCTATAACTAAAATAGTAAAAGTGTAATTATTGATATTGCTCTGGAGGACATTATACTTGGACCTGAGTGCTCATTCTTAATATACTGTTATATGAAAAACAAAAAAAATGAATAACTATTAAATATTTCCTAGCCTTAAGGAGTATCAAACAGATAAGCAAATGTGTCTAATTATAGGATTTTTTTAACCTGAGCATATCCATCTGATATATTTTTAACAATCTTTGTAGCAATCAATTGTTCTATATCATTTTATATTATTAGTTAACTTTATATAATTACTAAGGGAAGGAAATAAAATAGAATTGTGGTTTTAAATACTGGCTGCTTAGTATAATCACCTGTGAAGTTTTTAAAAATACAACACCTAGGCCTTAGTTGCAAGGTTTCAGAGTAAGCTGTTTTGGGATAATTCTAAGATATTAGTGTTTTTTTTTAATAAAACCCCTGTGTAATTCTAATATTCAGCTAGGGTTGTGAATCTCTGGTGCAGATAAGCTCTTGAATTCATTGTTGGCAAATGCTATAAATGAACAGAATATATTGACAGATTTCTTAAACAGATGAAATTCAAACCCTGTCAACAACTTATATGTGAGTACACTTATTATGCATAAACACACTCACCCAAATCTAAGGAAGTACTTGGTAAAATCCAATAAGCATATTTGCAGTGAAAAAATATCTAAACAACAGCAGAAAAAGTCATCTGAGGATAATCATTAATATGAAACACCACTTTCTAAAATACTTTGTTATGTGATCTTTCTGTTGGTTCATGTAGGGTTACAGACTCTTCAACTTCTAAACAAATATTTTTTGCCATCTTCAATCTTACATAAATTAAGGCTAAAGTGATTATATTAGCATATTCTACCATTATGAAGTTTGGTTTTTGTTACTACCTAAATATGGAAACTGATTTACAAGATTTAATACCATTTGTGATCTGGAATTTTTTATTTGTCATTAACATGTATTAAGATATGCATAATAATATACTTCAATGTTCAAAGTTGGGCAAGATGTAGTTTTTGTTTACAAATAAGCAAGCCCAGAAAAATGTGCCATAATTTGATCAAAAGATAAGCTAGAATAAGACATTTTGATATAGTTAGTCTTTACTACTGTCTCCTAATACAAAAGAATTGAATCACCTCTATTAATGCATGATTCACATGTTGCTTCTCAAAGACTGATAATTAGCAGGTGTCATGAGGATGTATCTTTTTATTGAAGAAGAATTATTCTGTGCTTTTTTTCAGAACACTTGAATTTTCTCCCAAAATTCTTATATTTAAAGTAATATTTTTATTATAGGATTTTAACCACAGAAGAAAGTATTAGACATTTTTCAAAAGGTTTCTTACTCTTAAAATTTATACATACTAGTTAGTCTGAAATTGGTACAGCAAGCATTTATTATAGGATCTTTTTGAATGGGATTATCACATTCTCACTTTCTCTCTCTCTTTCCTAGATGTATTAGTATACTAATGTGCATGTTGTAAACTCTGGAATGAGTCATTATTGGGATGTAAATTTTATTTGGTGTAAAACTAGTTTTTTTAGTAAACCAAATTAAAATTTATTCTAAATTTAGAAGACAAAAGAAAAATTAAGCTACTTACCTAAAGAAGAATCTTCTTAGTCCACGATGATGCAAAAAACTAGAGGGGGTGTGAATATGCATGTATACATGTGAATGTATGGGAGCGTAGAAATGTGTGTATTTATGCACACACAGATATATATATATATATATATATATATATGAATTTACTTATAAGTGCAAATACTTAACAAATTTGGAAATATTTTTGATATATCATAGCTTATTGTATTTTATGTTATTTTTATTTAAAAAGTAATAGAATTGTATCCATCTCATTATGTATAGATTTATATTAGAATTTTATTCCTTTATTCTTTCTAATTTTATTAATGGATATTTTATATAATTATTATATAAAGTTAAGCACCAAAAATTTGTTTAATAAAATAACTGCATTTTTATTGTCTTATACATTTACTCCAGAAAAGGAATAGAAAATCAGTGGGTTAAGGATATCAGAGAACAATTAATGTTTTTCCTCTGTGAGTATTTTAACTCATTGATTAAAGAGTGATCATTACACATTAGGAAATGGACAAAGTAAATCAACATAGGCTCTATTCATGATGGAAAATAAATGGACGTGATGTAGCTCGTATTTTATACATACACTAATTCTAGCCTGCAGAAAATAAATTATAGGCCCACAAGTAAATAGATAGTTAAAAGGAGAACCAGGGATAAAAGTCTCTTCTTTGCCTTCATATCTCACCATGCTGCTTCAATTTTAATAATTCTGTATTTCAGTCTTTCTGATCTCCTGTGTCATAATCCCAAAGATCCCAATTCAATATGCATGATACATGTTTGTACTCTTCAGGCTTTTTTGGTGCCAAAAATAAATATTGGTTTTATTCCTGCTTAAAACATCCTAAAAAATGTGCTAATCTGAAAAATTAAGCACACATTTACTTTGGAGTTATCTTGTAGTAAATGAAAATGTTTAAAGATATTTGTTTTAAACCTTATTCAAATCATTAATTCAAATTATTTATCATTCCCATAATTTCTATTTTACTGAAATTTCAAGCCATGAATACAGTTCTAGCCTTTAGATTTTTACATGGTATCAAAAAATGTTCATTTTCATTTCATATTGGAAATATCTTTTTACTATGTAAGAATATTTTTATTTAATGTAATTTTAAAATTATAGGATAATCAAAAGATTGTTTTACTGCATACATTTAATACATATCTACTAAAATACCTCTTACTTAGAAGAGTATTTATTATGATAAACAATGTTTATGATAACATAAAAATGTTAAATAAGTGTGAAATGTAATGGAAATTCCACTGTATTAAACAAAACAACACAAGTACATGATTGCTGCTATCACTTAACTATTTTGGCAGATCTAGAAAATGCATAATTATAACAAAAGTTATGAGATACAACTATTAGTAGAGGAAAAAGTGTTAATTATTGGCAGATGATATGATAGCCTTAAAATTCATAGAGAATCAATGAACAAAAGATTAAACTTAATACAAGAATCCATCAAAGTGCTTAAATAGAGCTCTGTCTACTCAGATAAGTACTGTTACTTCATACCAACAATAACTATCTAAAAATAATCCCACCCAAAATAGAAATTCATGAGAATATTTCTAACAAGAAATGCACAAAAACAGTTACTGATCCAGGAATGGTTAGCACAAAACTATTTATTTGTAATAATAACAAAACTCACTACCAGAAATGACAGATACTTGTTCCTGAAATGCTGACTTAAAATGAAATTTTCTAAGTTAAATCATATTTTTCTTCTGACTTTAGAGCAATACAAAACATTTAGTTTCTATAGGAAACTATTTTTCCAACATGTTTACTATTAAAATATCTCTCTTGATGGAGAAAAACCCTGATGATAAAACATTAGAATACCCCCTGTTAGTAATGGACCATCTAAAAGACCATTTATAAGAAGTGATACTCAACAGTATAATGCATGTAGATTAGGCAATTTTTTTTTGGTGGTACTAGAAAATGAACCCAATGCCTGTGCCTGCTGTGCATATACCACTGAGCTTTATCCCCAGCTCTACAGTTAGGGATGCATACAAGTGGCTTGAATGTGCCTAAAATTACATATGTGTGCATATGTATCACAATTATATATACTATATATATTAGAGAGAGAAAGATTCATATTGAAACCACCTCATGATACCAAATATGCAGATAACATATATTTAATTTGAATAAGAGATATGCAGTCAATATTTGATTATTTCTATTTCGTACTGGAAAGTAGTAAGGCATTTTGGTATACATTTTCTTGCTTATTTGTTTGTTTGTTTAGGTGCAGACTTCTTTTCCTTAAGAATCATACAGTGCAAATGATGGGATTAAAACCCTTCTTGTAAAAACTTCTCCCTTTTTCTCTTTCTTTAAAAATTACTTTATTGGTGCCTTGCAATTATACATCATAATGAGGTCCAATATGTTAAAAGCCCATGTGCATACTACTCTTTGTATATTACCCTCCATATTCCACTTACTCTTAATAAAATACTAGCAATTTGCATTCAAAATTACATCAAAAAGATAGTGCACCGTGACCAAGTTGATTTTATTCCAGGAATGCAAAGTAGGTTCATACATACACAAGTCAATAAATGTAATCCATCACATAAGCAGAATAAAAGACAAAAATTGCATGATCATCTCAATGGATGCAGAAAAAGCTTTTGGAAAAATCCAAAACCCATTCATGCTAAAATCACTGAAGGAATTAGGAATAGAAGTAACTTACCTCAACCTGGTAAAAGCAATATGTGATGAATCCAAGGCCAACAATATACTGAATGGGGAAAAAACTGAAAATATTCCCTCTAAATTCAAGAATAAAACTTTTTCTTTGTTTGTTTTTTAAGAACACAGTAACAGCTGGATGGGATGCGGTGGCACATGCCTGTAATCTTAGTGCTTGGAAGCTGAGACAGGAGGATTGCAGGTTTGAGACTAACTTCAGCAATTTAGGCCCAGGTTAAAAATAAAAAGAAAAGAGTTGGTGGTGGAGCTCAGAGATAGAAGCCCCCAGAACAAAAAAAAAAAAAAAAAAAAAAAAAAAAAAAAAAAAAAAAAAAAAAAAAAAAAAAAAAAAAAAAAAAAAAAAAAAAAAAAAAGAAAAGAAAAGAAAGAAAAAGAAAACACTTCCAAGGTTAAAAAACAAAAAAAAAAAACTTTTAAAGAAGTATTAGACAGTGGACAGTAAAAACTTCTAGGTGACAAATAAGAGCTTATGGCTTGTGTCCTGTCTCTCTCTCACACACACACTTACTTGCACAGAGATTACATATCTAGACACCTTCCTCAATACAAAATTGTTTTCAAAATTCAAATCCGTTGCTATGGTAATTAATTTCTACTTTTTCTTGGCTGCTTTAATATTTTATCTTCAAAATTTGGAGGAAATAATTGTCACAAATACTTTTTTGTTATAGCACAGTACTCTTAAAAAATCAAAACAAAAAAATAAATGGGAAACAATCTGAAAAACATTTTCATCATTCTTTTTCTGTCATTAGTAATAGCATATATTCTTATTCTGACTTTTAAGTAAATTAATTGAAAATAGGGCCAGGCGTGGTGGCGCACGCTTGTAATCCCAGTACTTTGGGAGGTGGAGACCAGAGGATCTGAGTTCGCGGCCAGCCTCAGCTCTCTCTCTCTCTCTCTCTCATTCTCTCTCTCTCTTTCTCTCCCTCTCTCTCTCTCTCTCTTTCTACCTAGTGAGGCCCTCTGCAACTTTGTGAGACCCGGTTTCAAAATAAAGTATAAAAAAAATAGGGCCGGGGGTGTAACACGAAGGTAGAACACCCCTGCGTTCAATCCCCGGTACCGCAATAAAAAAAAATTGAAAATAGTCTACTTAAAACAAATGAAAAGACTTAAAGGACGCAGCCTTTTAAATCATTTTATTTTTAATTAAAAGCTCTTAATTCTATAGAAAGCTCATAAGTGATATAATTTTGTAAATAACTTACAAAATGTGTAAATATAACATTCGTTTTTTATCCTTTAAGGTTTTGAATGCTCAGAAGTTTAGTTTAAATGTTAAAATAGAGGAGGGTACCATGAAATGAAAATTCAGAAAGTTCTCTAGTATAAATAAATATACTTGTTTTGATTATGGAATTATTTTAAAATTAAATCTCAACCTGATTAATAATATTGGAGAAGGTTATTTAAGTATAATATTCACTTTTCATTTGCTATAAATTGATCATGTATTTGGACTACCTTGATTTAAATTGAGGCATCATTTAGGAATTAAAGTGTATAAAAAATCTACTTTTTAAATATTCTGGTAAACAAATAAGTAAGAAAAAGTTTAGCGCAATACTAAGTAACACGATAATAAGAATCTCTTGTTCACCTGATTTAAACTCCAAGTATGTTCACAAACATAAAGTATAATTCACTTTAATATTGTACTATTGATGAATTAATGCTTCTTGATTTTCTTATGTAACTGCAGTGTTACCTGAAAGTAAAATTTTAGAATGTTTGTTTCTTTACCTTCTAAAGTAAAACTAATTTAAATCGGAATCATTGAAAATATGTATTATATTTCTATCAAACTTCAATAAGCTTTTGATGGAAATTTAATTACATTGAATCTTCTTAATGAATAACTTAAATTATTTTAGAGGCCTTGATTTAAATTAATTCCCTCTAAATTAGAATATATGTTTTCTGAATTTAATCTCCAATGATTCAAAGCAAGAAAGAAAAATTTAAAAAAGGCTTTAGTACGATAATCAGCCAACAGAGAGGATTTTAGAAAGACAGAGCTAATGTCATAGACACAGGCGCATCCGAGATGACACAAGTCTTCCTATCAAACTTGTATGCTCTGAAGCATCCACATATTTGGATCACAGAACAAGATAAAGTTAGAAATTTAAATCCTAAGTTAGAATGAAAGCAAAGAGAACTAATAATGGTCTCTTTTATTTTAGGTGGCTTTAAAAAAATTAATGAGGTGCCTTCAGGATAAAGGGACTTGTATTTGAAGTGGACTATTTTATTCATATTTAGCAATGGAGTAAAGATTTTGTAAAACTAGTCAATTATCTGAAAGTGAGTACAGGAGTTCCACCTTGACAAGCACAATGTCTTAAAATAAATACCGGGGGTGTATTAAAACTCATTAGAAAATGCATGGGAAAAAATTTCCTGCTTCACTTGACAGCTCACTCTAACGCATTAGCAGCTTTCTCCTGGGTGTTGGAATTAATTCTACCACAAATATATTTAGTACGTTTCATGTCCCCTCCCCAGTAGGTTCCCACACTTCATTCTTCAAGATATTGCTGTGTTTCTACATTCCGTGCTGTGTAGAGAACTCAGAAGATATCGAAGGAAAACCTATTACTTTGGATAGTAGACATAATCTGTTGAATTGTTTTGGGTACAGTTGCTTCTTTTCCCAGAGGAATTCTCTGAGAGCTTCATGCCTTTGTTAACCTTGCTCTAGGAAGCAAATTTGTATCAACAGTTATGTGTTCTGCTTCCAGTGTAAGATGAAGCTGGACTAATATTGCTGCTGTCACTCATTCTCCAAAGAGTACCTCATTTCATACCAAGAGGAATTCTGATTTGGAAATATCCTTTAAAAAACAATATTGGAAGATAACATATTTTTAAAATGAGTGGATTACAGGATTCTCATGTAGGATTTCTTTCTCTTCTTGTTTATGTTTTTGCCCAGGAGTGATCTGTTTTTCCCTTGTTGCTATCAGATCATCAATTTCTTTTCCTCTATAGGATTTTTTGACTTAGGTTTAGTAAAGAAATATGGAATCTTATTCATATGAAATAATAGAGAAGACTTTCAGATGTTTCACCCTGAACCATAATTTGTAGGTGCCAACGAGAGCTATGTATTTTCATAAGCTGGTGCTGCCCCTAGTCAACCAGGTTTTCCTCCTCTTTTTTCCTTTAGGACTTACTTTGTTTATAAAGAGGATGGGTGGTTGCTCTTTTTTTTTTTTTTTTGCGGTACCTGGGATTGAACGCAGGGGCGTTCTACCTCCGCGCTACGCCCCCGGCCCTATTTTTTATGCTTTATTTTGAAACCGGGTCTTACGAAGTTGCGGAGGGCCCCACTAAGGGGAGAGAGAGAGAGAGAGAGAGAGAGAGCGAGAGAGTGAGAGCTGAGGCTGGCCGCGAACCCGGATCCTCCGGTCTCCGCCTCCCAAAGTACTGGGATTACAAGCATGCGCCACCACGCCCGGCTGGGTGGTTGCTCTTTGAGAACAACTTTCTACCTCAGGAACCTTAAAGAAATGACCATTTTTAGGGAGTATTTAGAGAGTATAGCAATTATATATATTTGATTGTTCATTGCTCACGCCAGACCCTATCGAAAGAGTGGTATCGTTCTTCTCTGCTGGATGCCTGCAGAATGGAGGATTGCTCTTCTCCTAGCAAGGTGGAACACAAGTTCCAGTGGTTTAGTTAAGATGGTGTTTTAAGAATTTAGCAGGCAAGCAAGGCATGGTGGCTCATGCCTGTGGCTGTCATCCCAGGGCAAGAGGATCATAAGTTTCAGATAACCTCAGCAACTTAGTGAGACCCTGTTTCAAAATAAAAAAATAAAAAGGGCTAAGGGTTTACCTCTGAGTTCAATCCCCAGTACCATAAAAACAAACAAACAGGGAAAAGAATCTCTCCACTAGTGTGCCTCAAACCTTACGTGCTGCTAACTGAACGTGTTTTTAAAAGACCGCTCATCTTTATTACTTTACCTTATATTTTGGTTTGAATGATTTAGGTTTAATTTAAATATTTAATTCATTTCATATAGATGTATTGAATAGAATCAAGTTGAAGTCATATTAAATTTCCTAAAAATACTATAATTGTAGTCTATAATGAGATTTCCTGTTTCATTTCAAAATATATTGGGTTGATATTTCATTTTCAATTTAAAAATTACTTTAATTAGCTCAATAATTGAGGCTTAACTACTATTAATTAACCATTTCTCTCTTTTTAAATCATTTTTCCTTTCTGGTCCTTAGATTTCTCATTTATAAAATAAATAGATTGAATACCTTAAATGCACCTTCATGCTCTAAACTTCCTTGATTCATAATTCTGATTATAAACTGTATTGAGCTCATAATTAATATTTGCTCTCTTTGCTCTCTGAAAGAATGGATTTCAAAATATTTGAAGATTTATATAAGACTATTTCTTTTCCAGTCCCTTCATGATCAAAATTCACCAATGTTGAATGATTAAAAACTGATTTTAAGGTTGTCCTGTCACTCATCTTTCTTCTGTTTATGAGCAGATACCCTAGGGCACCTAATGGGTATATAATTCATTCTCCATCTTCACAAAGGAATTATCTGCTTAGCAGTCAACTTCAACTGTGTGCACTACAGAGTTGGATGCAGAACTTTGGCCCCAATTTGTTATATATAAAATGTGCCATGATTTACCTTTAACAATGTCATTCATCTTCTTAAACAGTAACAACAATTTACTAAGCACCCGTTCTGGTGCCATGCAGTGTTCCAAGGGGGCAGGTAAATACACAGTAAAAAGGATCAGCCGTGTTTTTCTATCTTTGAGGTTTCATTTGAGTGTGTATATATGGATGAGAGTTGTGGTAGGACTGGACACTACACAAGTAATTAAGGAATTGAGAATGGGGAAAATGTTGCAATTAAAAAAATAAATAAAACTTAGCAGGCACAAAGTGCTTGGCAGGGTACTTCAGATAGGAGAGTCTGAGAAGCAAGTTCTGAACATGTGGTCTTGATCACACTTTTTAAATGCTGGGAGATAAAGGAGAATTGTTGTCTCTGAGACAAATGTGGTACCGCTATGAAGAAAGACCCTATAATGAACAATTTTTGGCTCTCTGTTGCTGATGGGTTGCAGTAGTTCTTTCCATATCTGTGCGTGCGTGTACACACACACACACACACACACACACACACATGTGCATACCAAGACACTCATACACATATGTTCACCGGCTCCAGAATGCTCCTCTAATGGACTGTCACCTCAGCAGAGCCCTCTTCTCCTCTTCCCCTGCTGTCTGCTCTCTGTTCTTGTGCTCCCTCCCTGCTCCCCTGGTCAAATCACAAGGTCTCTTCAAAGAGCAGTTCATTTTTATCTCTTCTGTGATGTCTTCCACGATGCCACAGGAGTGAAAATTCCTGTAAGCTCCTTGTAGCAGTATTTGTGAGTCTTACCCGCAAGATTTATTTCCTAGTATTTTAATTCAGGTGCTTGATTAAAGCAAGATTTAGTAACTTTCTAATTCAAGCAGGCAAGTCTAATGAAATTAGAGAATATGGTGGAGTGCCAGAGAAATGTTGTTCAGGTATGGCTTGAGTCTAGCAAACCCAAAGATTCAAAATAATCAAAGTGAGTTCCAGTACACAAGGGATATTTACATTGCTAAATATTTACGTACACTTCAGTCCTAACTACATTTAATTTCTTCTTAATAGTTTCCACCCATTGGCTTTATTAGTGTGGTTGGGTGAGTAATCAACACACTGCTACTAAATAATTTTTTAAAAAAAGAAAATGGTGAATATAAACAATTTAATGGATTTTAAGTTTTTGTTTTAAGTCACCATTTTTACATGATCGGCTTTTCTATTGGACAGAATGTTTCCTTGATATTTTATTTAAATTTAAGATGCTCTATGGGATACACTACATTCAGTTATTTACCCAATGTTGCGCTATTGAATATTTCTCTCCACCATCATAGTAGCTCACTTTGTATTACTTGTCCTCAAGGTAATAAGCCTATATTTTATACTTTACTACCATTAGGTTATTCTGAAGTACTGGTTGCTGAGCGATCTCCTGCAGAGCCCTCTAAAAATCAGCCTCACCAAGAGTCTAATATTACAGGCTTGGTTTCCATCATAATCCAGTAACGCTGACGTAGACATATATGTTTATTGATTTTTAAAGCTATCGATAGTTATTTACAGCTTTTAAGGTAAATCACTTTGCAAGTATTCCATAAACTTCCATAACCTAGTTTTACCTTGATATATTTTGCCTAATAAATCATTCATTCTTATCACATCCCATACCTGTCCTTTCTTGTGATGATGTTTTCTCTCATTTTTGGAGATCTTGCAGTGCTAGAGGGAGATTTATTTTTCATTCTCATAGTGATATATTAGTATTATTAAGATATTTAAGATAAATTTTTAATTTCTGCAGGTTAGTATCTAAGTAAACTGAAGAAAAATTTTGGTTTTAAATGCTCTATTCATCTTTTAATTAATACACTGGCTTCCATATATTTTTACATTTTATTTCCTGGATATATATATTTGCTTAAATTATTCTAGCAGCAGTTAATGTCTTAATTTCCAAGATATTAAATATTTTATAAGTTTCACTACTTCTAGAAAAGTACAAATAATATCATTGGCGCTACCTAAAATTGTTTATAAGAAATGCACATCTAATTAAATGTGTGAATGTGTGTGTACGTGTGTTTGTTAGATGTTCTGAGAGAGATGCTTTCTAAAGATATCCTTTTCAAAGGGGAAACAAAAAAGTATTGGCTATTGACTATAATGTGAATTATTAGCTTCCTAATCTAGTCTTTAGTAAGACTTTTAATAGAAACATTTATTTCAGTTATGTTTGGAAGTTAATAGAATGTATTCATAATTCTCTGCCTTCATGGGAAAATATATAAAGAGAGGGAATCACTTAATAGTTTTTCCCAGAGAAATGGTAATGGTTTAACATCTGGCCGCGTGGTTGGTCACTGTGTAATTTATTCCAGGTAGCTATTGTTATTTCCACGGAAGCATCATTAATGCCCAATCACAAGAGAATCTTTCTTTTGTTTTTCCTCTATAAGCTTGTCAATGGATCTCCATTTTCATTTACCATCTCTTTCAGGTGTTTGTACCAATTAATTATTTTCCATCTAGGGAAACCAATTTCTACATTGTGGACAGAATTAATCTTAGCTGCTTTTTATTTTTTAAATACTTACATGGTTTCTTTCTCAAGAAGTTTAGTTAGTATAATTTACAATTCAATTAGAAATAAATGTGGACCATCTTTGGGACAAAGCAATGTGACATTCATGGTCAGGGGCTACTTATTTAATCATTTTTAACTATTAAATATCCTCTCATGAATTGTGTGTGTGTGTGTGTGTGTGTGTGTGTGTGTGTGTGTGTGTCTCCTTTTCTTGGGGAGTAGTGTGTATGTGGGAAGAGTTGATTTCAGATCAGCCTATTCCCAATCATCAAAACTCAAAGAAATAAAACATTTCCCTTGTTCTCCTAGATACTATTTTTAAATTAGACTTTAAAGAAACGTTTTTATGGCTAGGTATTGTACAAGTCTTCAATTATAATTTTCTTCCTCTCAATTTTGCAATGGAAAAATTGTGGTACAATACGTATTTACACATTGATTCCCTCTCTAAAGTTGGGTTAATACTCATCAATCCTTCTGTCAGCCCATGTGGCCCACCTTCTGTCTAGCTGTCATGTCCTCACCAAGGATCAGGATGCTGAAGGAACAGGAAGAGGACAATAGAAAAGCTGTACGCCACACACACAAACCTGGGACTTTATAAGGCACACGGGGGCGGGGGGGGGCTCCATGTGATAAGTTAGACACAGAAGTGGAACTTTTAAGTGGAAGAGAAACGTTAGGACTTTGGACACGAAGGAAAATAAATATAATTCCACATTGAAAATAATGCTCACCAGTGGTTCCTTGGGAACTTAGTGATGCCTTAGTCATATCTATAATCTCACACACAACCCTAATATAATGGAGACTCAGGAACCATTTGTACAAGTGCTCAGAGTAATGTGATTTCCTAATAAAACTATTTAAAATGTTTTGAGAGTAGAGGTTACCTGTAAGATCCAGGATATATACTTCAAGTAAGTTGGTTGTTTTGTTTTGCTTTTTGGTTCTGGGGGACTTTTTTGTGACTAGAATTTTTGGTAAGATCTCTTCATATGGAGACATTAATTTAGAATACCATATCATTTTCTGAAGATTGTTCTTTGGTAATGAATTAGTCACTTTCATGTAAGCTGGACTCAAGCCAGTGATTTGGAGTAATAGAATCTTTGTCTCATCAATCTCATGAACCATTTAGTCCTCATTTCAAGAGCAGTTTTAAGTCTATTTCTAAATGTGTATTCTATTTTTATATTATGCCAATCAAATACGCTCTCAAAGGAAAGCTGAGTGAATGGTTCAATTATGGCCGTTGATGCCTTTTCCCTCTATTTCAGGACCAGTGCTTCTAAATTACTGTGGGCAAAACTTGGATATTCCCTATGGGGGAGAATAATGGAAGAGAAAAAAAAAGAGACTTGATACTGTAGATTTAGTGTTCAGTATTTTAGTTTTAATCTTTGTTCCCTTGACGATACTTATAGAGTGGTTATATTATGTGTTTGTGATTTACCTACAATTTTAGGATATTGTGGGGTTGTTTTTCCCCTTTAAATATTTGTCTCCGTCAAAGAAATTAATATTTTTTCAGAGGCACACAGATATTTTTGCAGAACATGCATTGTATAACTATAAAAATATAATACATTAAATGAGAATAATAAACTCAGTATCTTTGTGCAGGAGTCAAGATATTCTTTTAAGCATAAGTTAAAGATGGGATGATTTCTTCCTTAGCTATTTTAAGCATTCTAATAAGCACCAAAATTTTTCTTTGATGAAAATTCTTAAGAAAGAGCTGGAAAATGAATCCAGAATTAGAATATTTACTTTAACTTTTTAATTGTCATAACTATTTGAATTTTTCCCTGTATTTTTAAATCTACAAATAGGACATAGATATCCATCATTCTTTTTGTTTGTTTTTATTTTTCAGTACTTAGGATTGAACCCAGGGGCATTCAACCTCTGAGCTACACACCCCGTTTTTATTTTTTTGTTTTGAAACGGGGTCTTGCTGGGTTGCTGAGAGTCTTGCTAATTGCTGACGCTGTCCTTAAATCTGCGATCCTCCTGTTTTAGCCTCCCAAGTACTGGGATTACAGGCATGGCCACCATGCCTGGCTCCATCATACTTTTGACTATATACTGCACTGTAAAAGCCTAAGAGTAAAACTATGCATAATATGTGTCCACCATACCATTTTTTTCTAATGGTATGGACATGACACAGCCATTAGCACTGTTGGTTTTTCTTTTTAATGATGAGTGTCTGAATAAGCTTATGTGATTATCCTAAACACGTTGATAGCTACTGTCACCTGGGCTGTATGTTACTGTTTCTTCCCAGGCCTTTGGTTTTTATTGCTTTTATTTATTTTTTGCCAAATTTAATAATTTCACACTTTTTCAATGACAGTATTCTCAATCACCTGCCATTGTTTTTTGTTTGACTTCCCTAAGAGTATTGTATTTCCTTTTTTTTTTGCGGTACCAGGGATTGAACCCAGGGGCATTCTACCTCCAGGCTACACCCCCAGCCCTATTTTTTATTCTTTATTTTGAAACAAGGGGGTCTCACTAAGTTGCGGAGGGCCTCACTAAATAGCCGAGGCTGGCCACGAACCCGGATCCTCCGGTCTCAGCCTCCCACATACTGGGATTACAAGTGTGCGCCACCACGCCCGGCGTACTTCCGTTTTTCAATCAGCAAAATTATTTTCCTAAAAATATTTTATGTGCAACAATGCTAATAACATGTTAAAAACTGACACTTCACTGTATTTTTATTATATAACCTATCTGATTTTACTTACTGGCACTCTTTCTCTCCTCTCCCAGCTAGGCAATGCCCATTATCTGAAAATGTGGTGACTCTGTGGGCTAAAAGCATTGATTTCTCAACATATGCCTAAATGGTTGAATGTGAAATGTGAACAAACTAGAGAAAATCAGTGTGAAATTCTCTTTTATTCATTTAACACAACTTCCAAAATATGCAGCATGGCTGTACTTTACATCAAATGATTCTTATGGAAATATTAAATTCTACTTGCTCTAAGTTGCCCAGAATCATTTGCTTAGACCATTAAATGGAACAATTAGTTTCAGTTTTTATCTTTTAAATACTTTACCCTTAGGAAAAATAAATTTTAAATTACCACTTTTAGAGTTTAAGTTTTCAAGTAAAAATTTACTTTGGTACTAGTAAAAAATAGTCTTTTCCTCCTATTTTCTGAACTATAAAATATATGAAATGAAGTTAAATAAAAAAGAAAGGAAGTGTACTACTTTCTATATTGTACTGAATGCCTAAGATGAATAACCCCAAGGTATGGTTTAGAAAGGAAATATTATTTAATTCATAAAGATTTAAATAAATTTATAAGCCACCACATCATAAATGGTTCTTAAAACAGATTGGATTATAACTGTCCTCAGATTCCTAGACTGAATGAGCATGCATCTGACTTAATATGGCAATCTTCTTATAATTTAACACTTTCATACAGTTTTCTTATTATGAACTTTCAGAAAAAATGTTTTTTTTTTTTATGGCCTCTGAAATTTGTGATAACATTATAACATGATGATTAATACTATGGATCTGAGTCATATTATCGTGGGGTCTAATCCTCACCCTTCCAGTTAATAATCTGTGACCTTCATCAAGCTATTCAAAAGCTCTGTGTCTCAGTGCCAAACATAGAATGGAGGCAATTTTAGTATCAACCTCGTAAAGTTTCTACTTTTGAATATTTTTAAGTTAGAATGTCTTGTACAGTAACTAGCATAAACTATACGGAATTTTCAATAATTAACAAATTTTAAAATACTTTTTAAAAGTTTTCTCTTATGAATGATCTTTGTTATTTATTGTTATAATTTTCTTTTCTATTTTTATTGGTGAATTGTAATCATACATCTTGATGGGCTTCAAGGTGGTAGAAGTATACAAGTACACATTGGTCAATTAGCCCTCCCCCAATTCCCACCCCCCTTTCCTCCCCCTTCCCTGGCAGGATGGGAGAGAGCAAAAAGGAAGGGAAGGATATACGAATGAAGAAAAAGAGAGAGAATAGGATAAAGAGAAATTTAGGAAAGAGATTTGCCTCAGGAGAGGTTCCTATAAAATGTGATGGGCAGGCATGCTATTTTGTGTGTCTTACTAAATTTCTTAAATTTTGCCCAAGAAAAAAGGATACAAAAACCTAAGCAGTAAGTTTCAGTAGTGCCCCCCAATTTTATCTTTATATCAGGACCCTATGTTCCATGTGTTCTCTTAATAACTGTGACCTCAAGGATCCACCATAATATTTTTCATAGATTAATTCATAGGTAGTTTTGAGTTGCTTTCATTGTGGCACATGTAAAATTATGTGTCCTTTGGATTTTAACATTTTTGAATTATGACAATATATTTTAAAGAGAGTAGTTAGTTATACCAAAGCAAATGACAAAAAAGGTAAAGCTAAATGTGAGCTGATTCTAGACATTCATAAATTTAACTGAAAATAAATGTAGCAGAATCCAACTTCCTTTTGTTAGGTATTGTATATGATTCCTTGTGAAAGCTGTCAATATATAATCATTTTTGTGGGCAAGGACATGTTTTTATTAGAAACCACCACTATCAATAAGATTGTTTTGTGTTTGTTTTTTAATCCCCATAGTCAGAAGGCAAAGTGTTCTATTTTCTTTGAATAATATTGTATACATATATATAAATAAATGATATGACAGCAATAAAGCTAAGTTTCATAGTATCATCTTCAATCAAAAACAATCACAATTTATAAGAAGTAAACTATTATCCAAATTTGTTAATATTTTAATGATTACTTTCAAATAATGATAACTAATTATTATAAAAATAAAATATTTTCTTGTATGTTATGAAGAAATGATGTTTAATATGAATCTATTCTTATACAACCATGAGAGATTTTTCCCCCTGAAAACTGAACAATTTATAACTCTAAAATGACGTATCTTTGAAAGATTAATCTATTTTGTGTCCTTTAGTGGGCTAATAGCTTCCACTTATTAAATATTCCCTGATGAGAAATTACTGCTTTTACCATCCAGTCTCCTATTTTAAAAACCCTACTTCACAGGTATTAGGAGAGATCTAAGTGAAAAATAAGCCCAGTGAATGGCTGTTCAATTAGTGTGTAAAACCTTTTTAAGTGCCATTTCAAAAAGTCAGACTATGTACTTGATAGAACTTAAAGGAGGTCATGTGCCAAAGAATTACTCATAATGATTTAATTCATTCATTTTATAGATTACAGTTTCCGCTCTTCTATTGATGCACAATGGATTTATGTGTTTAACTCCCATTAACACTAATGGTAGCTATGTGCATAAAACAGAAATATATTTAAAAGAAATAGTCTCTTTTCCAATCTAATGGCTATCTACTCCCTTTCCTCTCTAGACCTACTTAAAAATTCGAATTTAAATAAATGTTTTAAAATTCCATGATAAGGACTTTGAATTATTGACAGTTTAGAGGAACTGCTTTGTCACTTAAAATCTTCTAAGATTTACAAGCACAGTGAGTTTTTTTTTCTGAATGTGATTATTTGGTATTGATTTTGCATTTTGCTTACTGAATCATTGTAGGACATTTAAAACTTGAATGTGACAAGTATTCTATTTGTATAACTAGCATTAAACTTCAAAAAAATTCCCCTTTGCTTAAACATTTAAAAATTGTTTTCCATTTTGTATATTTTGACTGTATATTACTTTTTTATATCAAAGTGCCTCTAGGGTAGAGAACATTTACGATGGAGGTAATGTGTCCAAGTTAGCTTTTTTGACACATGGATTGAAAAGGAAAAGTATATGGAAATTTATCTGATCTGATACTTGAGATTTTTGAGTGTTATTTTTGGAGATAGTAGATACAAATTGCCAGAGTCATGCAGGTTTACGGTGGGATACAGTGGGGTAACATGCAGTCTTTACGGTGCCTATCATCCTCTTTCATGTTTAGAAGAATATAGCATCTTTAAGTAATAAAACTGAAAAGGAAATAAAGAGTACTTCTCTAAATAGCCAAAATATGCATTATTTTTGCAGCAATATATGCATAATATAAACCTATATAAATATTAATTTATATAAGAGATATAAATGACTCCTCAAAATACTTATTAAAATAAAACCAAAACATATCTCTAATTATCCTTTTGCTAAAAATCCTTCATGGATCCCCATTTCATTCAGAGCAAAACATAATATCCTAGCTGGGCATGATGGCTCATGCTTGTAATCCCAATACTTGGGAGGCTGAGACAGGAGGATCCAGGTTCGCCGCCAGCCTCAGCTACTTAGTGAGGCCCTCTGCAACTTAGTAAGACCCTGTTTCAAAATAAAGAATAAAAAATAGGGCTGGGGGTGTAGCTCGGAGGTAGAATGTCCCTGGGTTTAATCCCCAGTACCTCAAAAAAAGTAAAAGATAATTTCCTTATAATGACCTTTAATATAAATATAATGAAAAACACACACATGTGATAGTACATTTTCTAGCAGTCACCTTAATAAAGGTAAAAAGAAACATGAAATTATGCTTAAATTTATTTTGTTTAAATCAGTATATCCAATGTATTATCATTTCAATATATTCAATAATGAAAATTATGTTTTCATACTTATCTTTGAATTTCAATGGGCATTTAAAACTTATAGCTCATCTCAATTTGAATGCTAAATTTTGCACAGGGATACTTGATCCATATGTAGATTTAATAAAATTTACACTTGGAAAAGTCTCTCATATCCAATGTGTTTCAAACTTTCAATTTAAAAATTTTCTAATAGCTGAATTAACTAACAAAAATGCCCTGTAATATCTATATCTACAATGACAAAAGCACTTAAGTTTTAAAATTTAACAACTCTTTGAATTATTTATCCAGCATTTCCTCTATTTTAATATTTTGGAATTTAGTTGTGGGGGAGTTTTGAACTTTTGGAGGCATCTTATTGCCCTGTGTTTCTTATGTTATCTGTGTTTCTATGTTGAAATTTGGTCTTCTGTTCTGATGGGTCTTTTTAGTGGACTGCATTTTCTTTTAAATCCATTTTTTATATATCTGGGGTATATTTTAGCATCAAACACTCACTCAACATGATACAGTTCTATGATCATTCGCTAGTACTGCTTTGAGAAGAGATAATAATTGCCAAGATCCATGAGCACTTCAGATCAAATCATAAAAACTAAAACAAACTGTAAAAACTTACTGAAAATTTTCTCCATGACTCCACTAGTCCAAAAGTAGGAAAGGGGAGTAATAGTCCAGTATGGGCTAAAATCTAGGTTTAAAGAAAGTAAAATTATTATTTAACTTTATAGGTCATGGTTAAGAAACAACTATTTTTTTAACAAAGGGGTGGATAGGAGAGAGACAGGAGTAGATAATGAAAGAAAAGAGAGCCAAAAATGGGGAGAACAAGAAAGGAGCAAGAAATAATAAAGCTAATTAACATATCATTAAAAGAAAAAAGTATGCAATTTCAAATAATGAAAGGAAACCCTAACATATCAACAGAGACAATGCCAGTGACCAAAGAACTAACATTAGAGTGTCTTAAATTATTCCTTGCTGAGCCGGGTGTGTTGGCGCACGCTTGTAATCCCAGTACTTTGGGAGGCGGAGACCAGAAGATCCGGGTTCGCGGCCAGCCTCAGCTTGCGCACGCTCTCTCTCTCTCTCTCTCTTTCTCTCCCTGTCTATCTCTCTCTCTCTCTCCTTAGTGAAGCCCTCCGCAACTTCGTGAGACCCGGTTTCAAAATAAAGTATAAAAAAAATAGGGCCGGGGGCGTAGCGCGGAGGTTGAACGCCCCTGCGTTCAATCCCTGGTACCGCAAAAAAAAAAAAAAAAAAAAAAAAAAAAAATTATTCCTTGCTGAAATATTTGAGGTGGAGAAACCCTTACTGGACCTTGCAGATTTGGATTCTATCAGGTTGGGGGAGGCTTAGTAAAAGGACAGGCCTCCTTGGCTTGTCCTCCAAGCTTCTCTGGGTGGAGCAGTAGCAATGCCATTAGCTGCCTCCCTGCTATGTTTGCAGAGTTATATATTTGGTTTTTCTCCAAGTCTAGTTCAGCTTTCTCCTTCAAAAACTGCATAGAACTTAGGTCTTGGCATTGATCCACACACCTACAATCATCTGATTCTTGATAAAGGTGCCAGAAGCATACACTGGAGAAAAGACAGCCTCTTAAACAAGTGGTGCTGGGAAAACTGGATATTCATGGGTAGAAGCATGAAATTGAATCCCTGTCTCTCACCGTGCACCAAAGTCAACTCAAAATGGGTCAAAGACCTACGTATTAGATCAGAAACTTTGCAACTGTTAGAATGAAACAAAGTAGGGAAAACATTTCATCATTTAGACACAGACAAATATGTCTAGGACCTCCACACCTCAAGAAATAAGAGAATCAATAAATGGGATAGCAACAAATTTAAAAGCTTCTGCATTGCAAAGGAAACAATGGATTGAAAAGAAAACTGACAGAAAGGGAGAAAATCTTTGCCAGCTATTCTTCTGACGTAGGGTTAATATCCAGAATGTATGAAGAACTAAAAAATTGCAACATTAAAAAGTCAATCCAGTCAATAAATTGGACAAATGAACTGAATAGACATGTCTGAAAAGAAGTATAAATATCCAATAACTATAGGAAAAAGCATTCAACATCTTTAGCAATCAGGGAAATGCAAATCAAAACTACACGATTACATCCCACCCCAGTCAGAATGGCTATCACCAAGAATTTAAATAATAATAAATGCTGAGGGAGGAATACAGGGAAAAAGGAACTCTACCACACTGTAGGCGGGAATGCAAATTTGTACAGCCACTATGGAAATCAATATGATGATTCCTCAAAAAGGTAAAAAGAGAGCTACCGTATGATATAGCTATAGCACTTCTTGGTATTATTCCAAAGAATTAAATTCAGCATACTTTAAAGATACATGTGTGCACATGTTTATCACAACACAACTAACAATAGCGGAATTATGGAATCAGCCTAGGTATCTGTCAACACATGAATGGGTAAAGAAAACATGGAATACACACACACACACACACACACACGCACACACACGCACGCACACGCACGCACACACACGCACGCATGCACACGCACGCACACACACACACACGCACACACACACACGCACACGCACGCACACACACAATGGTGTTTCATTCAGACATAAAGAAGAATGAAATTATGTCATTTTCAGGAAAATGGATGGAACTGGAGACCGGAATTTTGAGTAAGACGAGCCAGACACAGGAAGAAACGTATCAATATTTTCTATCATATGTGGAAGCTAGAGGGGGAGAAAGGAAAAAATGAAAAAAAATCTTCAGGGAAAAAGAAAAGGGACACCAGGAAAGTAGAAGGGAGGCCATTAAGGTAGAGGGAGGGAATCGGGGGAAGTAGGAGGAAAGGTTAGCAGGGTATCAGGGAGTGAAATGAATCAAATTTTATTACGTGCAAATAAGTCACAATGAAATTCACCATTCTGTGTAATTGAGAGGCACAAATAAAAAATTTCAATTAATTAAATTTAATGTTTAATTAAAATCCCTTAGTTGTATTAGCCACATTTTGAGTGTTAAGTGACTACATGTGGCTAGCAGGTACCGTATTGCAAAGCATAGCTCTATTTTACAGCGTTCTGGTTGTTACTTTCTTTGTGTGTTTGCAATCACCCTGGGTGACTGAACCCAGGGCTATGCACATGCTAGGCAAACGCTCTACCACTAAGCTGTATCCCCCACCCTTTTGTTTATATTTTTATTTTGAGATGGGGTCTTGAAAAAATTTCTAGGCTGGCTTCAGACTTTTAATCCTCCTGCCTCAGCCTTCTGAGTAGCTGGGATTGCAGGAGTGCACCCCATGCCCAGCTGGGTGTCCCTTTGACTTGATCTACAATCTTCCCCACTTCTCCCACTACTGTCCATTAACCTTCCATGTACGCCCCTGCTGTGGGGCCTTTGCACTGTGTGTTGTCTAAGCGATTTTCTTTCAGGTTTTAACATGATTAATCCCCACAAACTCCTTCAAGTCTTTCCAAATCTTTGCTTAAATCTCAGATTCTCTGTGAGACTTACCCTAACTGTGCTATTGAAAAATCATTCCCCCAGCTCTTCATTTAGCCTGCTTTCATTTTTTCCTGGAATTTACCTCTTACCAATGTAAAAAGAATTCATATTCACTCTCTCATCTTTCCCTCTCTCTCCCACCTCTCTATCTCTCTCAGTTTCTCAGTGTTACTTGCTTATTTTTCCTAACTAGAATATAAGCTTCAAAATAACAGAAGTTTGATCACTTATTCACTGACATATACCTAGCAGCTAGAATAGTGCTCAATAATTGGTGTTCACTATGTTTTTGTTGATTTAATAATTAAGTAGTTTCCTACAGTTTGGTTTGAAACCTTGGGTAGTAATCTGCTTGATAGAAAATGGACCCTATAGTAGAGGAATGATGTCCCAATAACTCTGTTTAAATCAGCCAACTGGCTCCAGCACTAATTGTCCATTGGAAAAAGCAGAAAACTTTCAGAGAGCATTGAAGAGGGAGCTAGGAAACCTAATTTCTCTTCGTGGTTCTATTACTATATAATCTCAGGTAAACTAAGTCATACTCCCAGAACTGAGGTCTTTATCCTCTATATTATGAGGAAAATGGAATAAGCATCAGTGAATTTTCTTCCATTTCCAGAAGACCTACTCAGAGCTATTCTTCTAAAAGAGCAACAACAACAAACTTTCAAAAAAAGTTCAACTAAATCTATCCACTGGGACCAAAATGCAATTTAGCATACCTCAGTAAGCAATCTGATACTATACAAAATTTGCAAAGTTTTGCACTTCAGTGAGCACCATAAAAGCAGAGCACATCATGGGGAAACAATGAACAAATAAATGAGAGAAAATTGGCATGGCCAATATTTGAGACAATAAATAGGGAACCCATCGTGGTGAAGAGCTCCTGTATTGAGAGGCATGGCTGTAAAATATAATAGTCCTAATTTAGTGATCAGGACCAAGCAATTTTTTTTTATATCAGAAGGGATCATAAACAGTTCGAATGAATAGAAGTTTAGTAAGGTCTGGGAATTATACAACTGATATATTCAGATTTTCTTCTTTAAATAATTGAGATCTACATACCATGGAAGATGTAAAAATAAATAACTATCTGCGATTAGAAAGCTTTTAGTTGGGAGGAGAATATTTAAAATGGCAATATTTAAAATGGCATTATGTGAATAATTTTAAATGAACATACAGATTTCTACAGGATTCTAGAGAAAGGTGAGATTATTCAAACAGAAAACATAAAGGAAAACTACAATGGAAAAGTGTTGCAAGAGCATTTTAACTTGCATCTGTGCTATGTTTATTTGAATCTGACTTTTAAAAATAATTTTAGAGAAGCAAGATGATTTTGCTGAAAGTGTAAGATGTCTTTGGCTTATGATGGTTTTACTTATGATTCTTTTACTTTATCATGATGTGAATGTAATAAGCATTCAGTAGAAAATGTACCTCAAATCTTGAATTTTTATCTTTTCATGGACTAAGTGATATGTGGTATGTGATAGTGGGTGGAAATGCTGGGCAGTTGCATCGAGCAGCAGCTAACAGTAGCTCTCTACCAGCCACGTGATCGAGAGAGTTAATAGCCAATATTCTGCAGTTTACTGTGTTGGTAAGCTGTGTGTGTATGTGTGTGTGTGTGTGTGTGTGTGTGTGTGTGTGTTTTGTGTGTGTGTGTGTGTGTGTGTTATTCTCCATGCATTACTTCACTTAATCATTATATTAATCATCTAGGGCACATTCTATTATTATATTTTACAAATCACTAAAGAGAAAATTAAGGGACTGAGAATTTAAATGACATGTTTATGTTAGTGATGCAGTCAGAATGGAACTGGAGAATATTATGCTGAGTGAGAGTAGACAGTCTCAGAAAGTCAAGGGTGGTATGTTTTCTCTCATATGTTGAAGAGAAAATAGGAAACAGAGGACTTTAAACAATGCAAAGAGAGACCAGTAAAGTAGTTGAAGTGTATTAGGGAGAGGAATTAGGGAGGGAAGGAAGGACGACTGGGGAAAGAAACAGTTCAAATAATATAACAATATGTGAAGGTATTATTACCAATCTCACTAACTTGTGTGTCTGGGGTGGGGTGTGGAGGGAAATACACCAATAGCTGTGTGCATGCATGTTTTATCACACTGAACCTCACTGTGATGTATAATTGCAATGCACTAATAAAATAACTTTTAAATTTGATTCTTGCTGCTGAACTATCAGCTATCAAACTTTAAAAAAGGAAAAAGAAAACGTGTCTATCAAAATAGATATTGTTTACCAGTAATTTTATAATATATTCTATATGTTTTACTAAAATATTCCAATCATAACACCTTAGGAAAGCAAATGTAGGCCTTTAAATATGCCTTGTTTGGGGATGCTAGAGAACCCCTCAGAATCATGAATAGGGCCAAGAGTTTTTTACCTGAAGGTTATTCATTGTCTCTGGCCAAAGTCAGAACTAAATATGACTGGCACGTGTTCAGTGATTACTGGTTGAAGTTTGTTTGTAATGTTTCTGTATTACGAAGCATTTCATTTTATGAGAAACTTTCTTATTGGAAAGAATAACTAAGACTCTAGTAGCTCTTTTTCTTACTGCTGTAAATTTTCTTTGGAGACCAATATCATGTCCAGATATCGTATTTTTTCATGTAGCCCTGCCATAACTGTTATGATGAAGAACCAAGTTGCTTAGTGTTTTTCATTTTATATGTACAACATTGCCCTAACAATCATGGGTCATACATTTGTAGATGGTGGTGAATATTCTGGTAAACTCACACTATAATATGAATATGTCCACTGAACTACTTAACAAGTATACAGTAAATAGTAATTATTTTTAATTTATTCCCAGATAGCTAATATGAAATTATCAGGAAGTGTTTTATTAAACATGTACATATCTATACACATATATTTCTTATTTTTAACATTTAAAAATGCATTTTTCAAATAAAAGTGTATGAGGTTACAGTTGACCCTTTTTATCTATGGGTTCCACATCCAAGGAATCAACCAACCGTGGAGAGAAAATATAAAAACAAACCATGTACTGAACATGTGCAAACATCTTTTTCTTGTCATCATACCCTAAAAACACAATATAAAATAATTACATAGAATACACATTTTGATAGGTAAATAAGTAATCTGGAACTGTTTTAAAGTTTACAGAAAGATATATGTAATTATGCACAAATACTACCTGATTTGGTGTAAGGACCATAAGCATTTAGAGATTTTAATAACCAAAGGGAGTCCTGGGACTAATCTCCTGAGGGTTTACTGCATATATTTAATCCATTTTGACTTAAAATCATGTAGAAAAGAAATTTTTATCCAATTGGTGCATTTTTGTTAATAAAACACAACTTATGTAATAATAGTGACTATTTCAAGTTTTTAATTCTGCATTTCATTAAAATTAGCAAATGCATTAAAATAGATTGGAAATGAAAATCTAGAGCTTATATATTATATTAGTATTATTATAATATAATTATATTCTTATTGCATTATTATATGTTATGTAATAATTTTTTTAGGTGTGCAGTATCTGGTATGATACATAATAGGTTAAATCTAAAGAAATTTAATAGTAAGCAGCATTATATATGTGATGTCATGCTTTAGTAAAGCACCATTAAGCTATGGTGCTATTTAATATTTCATGATTTATTTCTCACTATTGAAGAGAATTAAAATCTTGGCTTCATGTTTGATGCACTGTACCAAGTTAAAAAAAATTAAATCACCTTTGTAACTTTTTGCTCTATTGACAGTTTTCAGTGTTTAATTGTTAATGCAGATTTATGTGCATTACATTTTATATGGAATATATATGGAAATATGGTTCAAAATAACATTCTCAGTGATCTAAATGGGAGAAAGCCATTTAGTGAGGCATAAATACCCAGTAGCTATCCTCTAAGCATTTTTAGCTCTTTGTGCCACTGCCTTTCTTTAAATGATCCTATTTTTAAAAGTTGTCTTGCAGGAAGGGAAAAAAAGCAGAAAATCCATATTTAGTAGTCAACCAATGTGTTTTTGAATATCTCAGAAAACAAATCATATTGAACTACATGGCATTAATACAAATAAACTGTTCCCGCTACATCTAAAAGGTTGTGACTGTGATTTAGGATCACCCACCAACCTTTCAGAGCTAAGAACAAAGCAAAAATGTTCAAGTTTTGGATTAGCATAGCATCACATAGAATCAATTTGTATATAGTCATATATAAAGTGAGAGTAAAGACACTTTACTAGCATTACATCATCAATGTAAAGCTTTATAGGAATCATTAAAACAACGCATTCACACGCAGATATCTTATCTGCAGAAAGCCAAGAAACTGTCTTCCAATTTTACATTCATAACTTTCATTCACAAGAGCCTAGTAAATAAATGTGCTCTGAAATGCCCCCATTATTCCTTTCTTTCTTAAAATGAACCTTTTGCAATCTATTAGGGGAAGATACAACCATTTTCCCCCTTGGGCATGTTCAAGTATATGCAGGTCATCACCCAATGCTATTTGCAACCCCGTGTTTTTCTTTCCTGTCAAAAGGATTTCTTTCATTTTCCCTCTAGCCATGGGGCTTTAAAAATAAACTTACCATAGTCTGCACTTCTAGAGTGTCTAACATAACACAGAAATGTTAACAATGTTTTTTGGCATTATCACTGTTATAACCACCTATATAAAAGAAGAATGTTATAAGTGGCCTGATTTTACCACAACAGATTTCTGTTTAATGGTTATATCATGTTACTAGTATTGAGAAAATGCAGTAATTGCAAATGTGCTAGGATTAAATTGGATTTTTAGGTATAATTTAATTTTTATTATCCAATGAAAAAATATGCACTTAGTGATAATTAATCTTTTGTAAATCTAGCTATTACCATGAAATAGCATAAATTTATATTAAAACATCCATAATTTAATAATTTAATAAAATAAAGCAATAATACACTTATACTATTTTGTATGCAACAGACATTTACATAGAAAGGCCAAGGTATTTTGTGGATTATTTTTCCTGGGCATAATAAATCTTATATTTACATCAACTTTTAGACATGGACTTATGACATTTACATGGATATATAGATAAAATCTATATTGACTAGAAAAATATTTCTTCATTCTCTTAATTGTAGAATTATTGCTTAAATTTGTAGTCTATATTATATTTTTATTTCTAGAATTATTAACAAGAGATACTATACATATGCATGTTCCTAGTTAAAAATAAAGTAATAGATATAAAGATGGAAAATTAGAGGAATATAGTGATATTTAACTATATATGTATAAAAATGACTAAACTGAATTCTGGTTAAAATCATTATCCTTAGGGCACATAATTTCAATTTCAGTAGCTATTTTCCTTCCTATTTTTTGTTTTAATAACAAATAATATATTATACTGTAATAGACCACCACATTTAATTAAAATATCTGAACATTTTATTTATATTTGTCATATAAAGACTCACTTTTCCAAACAGTAGTCTTATAGCAAATGTATAAACCATGAACTCAAAATGACCATCATTACTTTAATAGATGCTTTTCAGACTGTGAAATTGAAAAAGATGATGAAGAATGTATGTACTGTTTCTACTCTTTGATATAGTTAGAAAAAACTCAAAAAAGAAAAATATATAATTTTGGAGAGGCAATTGTAATTATTGCAGAGGCAGGAAAGAAACTTTTTTAACATCCCAAAACGATCATAATACTCTTTTTTGTGAAATCTTGGATGGACTTTTAAATGCCTGAAACTGGAATGTGAAATCAAGTGCATCAATTAACTTGGTTGATACACTTACTCAGGCCTTGATCTGTTCTGTAGCTGGTCAGACCAATTGTGACTATTTTATACAAAGATAAGAAGTTGCCTACCTTTAGAAATTTTATTACATGCCTCTTAACTCCTACTTTATGTGAGTATTTCACTGTGTAGTCACTTTAGCAGACCATGAATTCATGCTTGGTCAAAATCCTAGCAAATACATATCTTTTCTGTTTAACTGATCTGTCAGAATAAGTGCTAAGAAAGGAGTAGAATTCAACAAAAGTTGAATAATATCTCAGGGCAGGCAATTGTAAGGATATCACATGAATTTTCATTCATATCAGTGAAATTGTACATCATATAGTCAAAGAGATTATCAATATAAAGTTCAGAATTATCAGTAGAAATGGCAAAATAATAACCTTAAATAATTTAACATTACTTCAGTTTTCCTTCTCAGTGAATATAACATTGTTTTGAAATGTTATAGCTTACAGGTAGAATACCCCTGGGTTCAATCCCCAGTACCACATACAAACATAAAAAATATTTGTTTTTCTAAAACTTACTTTGAACATTCTCCATATAGTAAAATTCATTGCTATAATACACAGTTTGAGACTGTGTAATGTATGCATAGGGCAAAAATTAGAAATATTTTCTAATAATGAGGAAAAGTGGAAAATTTCATAAGGAGTCTAACAACTCACTTTATTTTACATGTGTTATTTGCATCATAATTCTGGTCATATCAAATACAGTATAGAATTTTTGCTTTCTTCATCAAAAGTTCCAATGCCGGGCTGGGGTTGTTGCTAAGTGATACAGTACTTGTCTAACATGTGTGAGGTCCTGGGTTCAATTCCCAACACTGTTAAAAAAAAAAAGAAATGCAATGTGTATTTTGATAGATGCAAATGTCTGAAATTTTGATTGTACTGCATTTCATTTAAAGTTTATTTTCTACTAGTCATTTGCTTTTCTGTTAAGTTAGTATCTATTGCATCAGACAAATATGAGTTGAAATAAGCCAGTTACAGACACAGTGTGGTCATAGCCAAGTTTCAAAATTCCATGGGCCTAGTTTCTTTATGTCTAAAACTGAAATGAATTACCACATGCTCAGGGCTGTTCACAGGGCATGTCACCCTGGTAAGGACATAGTGTGATGTCCTCTACTCTATAACTTCATTTTGAATAGTTGAAATATTTATTATTTATTTATTTATTTATTTACTTATCTATTTTGGTACTGGGGATCAAATCCAGGGGGGTTCTACCTCTGGGATATGCCCCCAGCCCTTACAAGTGTGTGCTACTATACCTGACGTTGAAATATTTAAAACTATTCCTTGGATAACCAGTTTTTCCAAAACTATTTGTTGAAAGGGCTGTCTTTTCTCCAACATATGTTTTTGGCACCTTTGTCAAAAATCAATTGGCCATAAGTGTGTGGATTTGTTTCTCTATCTTCTATTCTGTTCCATTTGTCTATGTGTCTGTTTTTGTGCCTACCTCTCACAATGCACAAGAGTCAATTCAAGATGGATCAAAGATCTGGAAATTAGACCAAAGACTTTGAAATTACTAGAGGAGGACATAGTCCAACACTCCAACATATAGGCACAGGTAGAAACTTCTTTAATAAGATCCCCAAAGCTCAGGAAATTAAAACAAAAATGGGCATTGAACTGAAAAGTTTCTATTTATCAAAGAAAACCATCAGTAGTCTAAAGAGAGAGCCTACAGAACAGGAGAAAATCTTTACTAGGTACTCTTCTGATAGAGGACTAATATCTAGACTATACAAATGACCCAAAAGACTTAACACTAAAAGTACTAATAACCCAATCAAGAAATGGGCAACTGAACTAAATAGACACTTCACAAAAGAAGAAATACAAATGACCAATAATTATATGAAAAAATGTTCACCATCATTAGCAATCAAGGAGATACAAATCAAAACTACACTGAAATTCCATGTACCCCAATTAGAATGGCAATCATTAAGAGGTCAAACAATAATAAATGCTGGTGAGGATGTGGGGAAATAGGAACTCTTCTACGCTGTTGGTGGGATTGCAAATTAGAGCAGCTTCTAGGGAGATCAGTGTGGGGATACCTCAGAAAACTGGGAATGGACCCAACATATGATCCAGCTATACCACTCCTGGGTATCTGTCCAAAGGAACTGAAATCAGAATATTATCAGTAGTACCTGCATATCCATGTTTATAGTAGCACAATTCATAATAGCCAAATTATGGAACCAACCTAAATGTCCATCAACAGATGAATGGATCACAAGATTATGGGATATACACACAATGGAATTCTACTCAGTAATCAAGAAGAACAAAATTATGTCATTTGCAGGAAAATGGATGGACCTAGAGAACATTATGCTAAGTGAGATTAGCCAGTCACAGAAAGTGAAGGGTCATATATTTTCTCTCATATGCAGAAGCTAGGGAGTAAATGGGCTAAAAGAAGGACTTTATATAATGGAGGAGAAACTCCAGTGGGTGAAGGAGGTGGTCTAGGGGAGGATGGGGGTGGGAGAGGGAGAGTTCATGAAGGAAAGACTTCCACTGATATTATATATATATATATATATATATATATATATATAATTGTGAGAATAACAATGTCAATCTGAATGTCTTATTGGGGAAGGGGGGAGAGAGGAGGGAGCTGGGGGAAAACTCACCAAGTGCTGTCTACATGTATATCACTATCACTACAAACTACATTATGATATGAGAATGTGACACACCAGTAAAAGTATAAAAAAAACTCCTTGTTAATACCGGGTATAACATTTAACAAATTTGACCTAGTTATTTCAAAAAACATTGATATGATTTTTGTGAATTTTGTGTATAACTTTTTCTAAAAGGAAAATATAGGATTGTGAAGTTTAATTATCTCAATGATTCCTCATGTGTTCTGGAAGCTAAGTCTACCTCACCACAGGACACAGAGTGGAGGAAGGTGAGCTCTGGCCTTCCCGTTCCTCAGCTTCTGTCTAATGGCTTCTCTCTGGGCATTTGCAAGAGGCCTGTGTCCTCACCTGTGCTTAAGAAGCTGACATGTGGGGTAATTATTACAACAAAATACCGCTGTCTTAATGCAGGTATACCTTGGGATAAACAGGGATGTTTTCAAATATTTCATAAAATAAGACAAAGGAAGCTTGAGTACAGAGCAAAAAAAAAATAATTCTGTTCCCATAAATATCATTGCTAAGTGTTTGTTAGCTTGCTGCAGAAGGGCTGTGAGAGATTTGTAATACTACCACATAAGTATCAGCTCATTTCTCCTTGCAAACCATTGTACATTTTATTAGGACATATATATTTTCCACCTTTAATAGAGAAAGAAAGGAGATGTAAAAATGTTAAATTCTTAGCCGAGCGTGGTGGCACACGTGTAATCTCAGTACTTGGGAGGCTGAGATAGGAGGATCACAGGTTCCAAGCCTCGGCAACTTAGCAAGACCCTGTTTCAAAACACAAGAATCCTCGCCAGCATTTGTTGTTATTTGTGTTTTTAATGATTGCCATTCTAATTGGGGTTAGGTGAAATCTCAGGGTAGTTTTGATTTGCATCTCTCTGATTGCTAATGATGTTGAACATTTTTTCATACATTTATGGGCCATTTGTATTTCTTCTTCTGTGAAGTGTCTATTCAGTTCACTTGCCCATTTTTTGAGCATGTATGATGTTCACAATGCACCAATAAATGAACATAAAAAGTTAAAAAAAAACACAAGAATCAAAAGGAATGGGAGTATAGCTCAAAGGTAGAATGCCTGTAGGTTCAATCCTCAGTACCACAATAAATAAATAAATAAATACATACATAAATAAATAAATGTCAAATTCTTTGCTCAACTGTGCCCAGTTAACAAAGGACAATTATGATCACAACTGGGCTTTCTGTCATCTGGAGGTTATTTATTGCTTGTTTATATATACATTGGAACTAGGTTATTCTCTTGGTATTATAAAGCAGAGGAGAATCATTGTAAAGTAGAGAAGGGAAAAAGTAGTAACGTCTAATAAATTAACATGTATTTTGCTTAGGGCCATATTCAATATCATGCCACATATATTTGCAAGATCGATTAAACTGTATGTACAGTTTCCAAAGAGTTGGAGAGATTCTTATTTGTACTCCAGTGCACAGGGCATATTATTTTGCAATACATGGACATAATGCAGGTCTTTATGAAGGACAAAGTTATTTCACAGTTCTAAAGGCCATGCTCCTTCTTTAGAACAGTGACTACAGATTGAAAAATGCAAAGCCCTTTGCTCTTCATAGTTATTTTTCCTCTCAGTTAATGGCACAAATCGCTGAACTTTTCTGAAACTCAACACATTTCTTGACCTATGACTCGATAACTAGGTGTCTGGGTGCTTGAATGCATAATAGTGTTCTTGCAGATGTGTAGACTTTAAGGCACATGTGTAGGAATCTTTCTGCACAGGTGCAGCAGATAATTTTTCTGTAAAAGCCTGAACAAGGGTACATTACATTACCAGTAGTCTGAAAAACAGAATCTGGAAAAACAAAGACGCATTTGATGATGGGGAAGTGTGTAATGTTGGCAGCAAACACAAAGACTCCCCACCCCTTTCTAAAACTCACGCTAGCTACTCTGTGGAATCCAGCTGACTGTGTATGTTCTAATTGGTTGTTTTTTTTTAAGCTGTTTACCCAAAATTTCCAAGTTGTAGTTTTTGTGTTTAAAATATCATTTCATAACTTTGAGAATGCTGTATTTGATATATTTTGACCATCTGTGTTCCCACATCTCTGTTATATTTGTATTTAAACTATATATAATATATAAAGTACTTCTTATAGATATATGTTTACATATACAATGTCTGTTTTCCAAATATTAAACATTATTTGTCAGACACCTGGACTATAAGTGTCCATTCTCAGACTTGATAAGGCCAGGATAGATAAGGTTGCCATTGCAGGCAAAAATGGTATTGGCCAAGGAATGAAAAGGGGAATCTCCATCCTTCATTTTCTTTCTGCCTTCAGGGAATCTCAGATTCAATTTCAATCAAGAATATAACATTTGGAATACATTTGTCCCATGTAACAAACCTTATCTTTCCCTTTCCCATCTCTTTCATCTAAACTTGGATAATGATTGTGGACCCTGATTCCTTTTAAAAATACTGTCTTCTCCTTTCATATACATTATCTTAAAAATAAAGGAATTACATTCTTAAGATAGACAGTTCTTAGTCAAATGCATCTTTTCTTAGTTCCTGAAGATCCAATTAAGGACATCTTACTCCAGAATCCCTATCAAGTGTTTTCTGGTATTTAGTTTTTGGGGAACTCAAAGCCAACAACAACAACAAAAAGATCAAAATAGTTTTCTCTATTGCCAGAAAAAAAACACCTAAAATTTAAAAAACCTTCTGTCTCATTTGTTCTTTTTGTCTTTCTTTTTTGAGCCTAAATATTGTAGCTAAAGTATTGAGCCAGCAACATAAAGGCACGTCAACACAAACTTCCAAAGATTCATGTGCTTCCCTGTCATAGAGCAGCACAACATGTATTCTATAGAAATAGAGAATGGTGTTACCCTTAAATTTAAGTTCCTACAAAAAGAAATAGCCCATTAAAAATAAACCTATAATGATCGATTGTATTTCTGCCTCCCGTAAATACTTTTACTGATCTACTGACTTAGTCATTAGCATGCAATGAAGTACCCAATTATTGTATGCCCCGCTGTTTTCCACTCTTGCCGATCGTCAGGTCTCAGTTTTGAAATAAGCTGCATGATGTGAAAGGCATCACTCTTCCTGTGACTGGTCTGCGGCGCTGATATGCTTTCTGACTTCCTTAGGCTTTTCTTCTGTCACAAGTCAATGCTAATAGCATGATCCATGCTTTTGCTTTTAAAACCATTTACACAGCAAAAGAATTCTTAGAAGTCTTTCTTCATGTATACCAGAGTTTATTTATTTTTTATTTTCCCCCCAGGATATCTAAAATGCTTACAACTAACATTTGCCTTTAGCCAAGAGAAATTTTTGTTTTGTTTTGTTTTGTTTTTAAAAAAAAGGAACTGGCTTTGTTCACATTAAGACCTATGAATGAGAACTAATTTTATTATCCTTCAGTATCCAACTATCAGGCTAAATAATTTGTTTAGAAAAGAGCAAATGAACTTCAGGATAGGAACACATTAACCAGTGCTGCCCAGTGTAGCAGAGACCAGCCCCATGAGCAACTGAGCTGTGGTTGGTCCAGGCTGAGAATCTGAAGACTTAAAATGAGGTAAAAAATGTGAATTGGGATTCATATTTTAATATGGGAATTAATGGGATTTTGTAATCCCAGTACTTGGGAGGCTGAGACGGAAGGATCACAGTTTCCAGGTGAGTGCATATTAACTAGACCCTGTTTCAAAATAAATAAAATAAAATAGGGTTGGGGTGTAGATTAGTGGTAAAACTCTTGGGTTCAATCCCTAGTAACACACACACACATACACACACACACACACACAAATGTAAAATTTCTTTTTCCTAACATTTATATTGATTATATGGTGGAATTACAGTGTTTTTAACAGGTTGGGTTAAATAAAATATATCGCTGAAAGAGTAAGTCTTCCTGTTTCTTTTTAATTTTTAAAATGTGGCTACTGGAAAATTTGAAATTACATGTGTGACTTGCATTCTACTTTAATTAGAAAGCCACGTTTTGACAGATATATTAATCTGTGATATATTGTACATATATATATTTCAATATGTTTCTTTGGCATTTTTAGTATAGTACTGTTTATTCTGCAGACTCTTGGTAATTATAAACTCATAATAATTTTCAGGTTTTTTTAAAAATATGAGTTTTTCAGCATTATTAAGGATAAACTGGAATGTAAAATTATAAATTTTTGTGGTGTAACATAATATTTTGATGCATGCATACATTGCAACATGATTAAATCAAGCTAATTTACATATTTATCACCTTACATACTTTTTGGTAGTGAGAACATTTAAGATCTAATCTCTTAGCAATTTTCAACTAGGTATCTCATTAACTCTAGTCAGCATATTGTACAATAGATCTCAGAACTTACATACCCTAATTAAATCTTTGTTCCCTTTGAACAATATCTCCCATTTCCTACCCCCTCTTAACTACTAGTCTACTCCCTGCTTCTATGAGTTTGACTATTTTATATTCCACATATAAGTGAGATCATGCAGTATTTGTCTTTCCGTGTCTTCCTTATTTCACTTAGTATAATCTAGTTGTCACTAATGGCAAGGATTGTTTCTTTTTTAAGGGCAAATAATATTCCATAATGTGTATACATATCTATTGCTAACAATCTATCCCATATTTTCCTTTTCATCCTTTGGTAGACATTTATGTTAACCTCAGTTTATTCTTAGGAAATTTAAAAAACTTTTTTGAGAGCAATCACTATTTGTACAGGAGCACAGAAGAGATACCCTTTTACTGCATCTTTTTCTTTTCTTTTTTATTTTGTACTAGGGATTGAACCCATGGACATTCTAACTCTGAGCTACACCCCCAGCCCAATTTATTTTTTATTTTGAAACAATGTCTCACTAAGTTGCTGAGGACTTTGCTAAATTGCTGACCCTGGCCTCAAATCTGCAATCTCCTATCTCAGTCTCCCAAAGTATTGGAATTTCAGGCATGCACCACCAAGCCCAGCTTTGCTGCATATTATTTTTAATTAGTTTTCTTTAAATGTCTCTATTTCTGCTCTCCCATTAACCATTTTATCCTTTCTTATACTTTATAGAAGTATTCACATTCATATGATGTATAGTCTTAACACAAAACCTATACACAGAATATATATATCAAAAGTAGATCTCCAGTCATCTCCAGTGTTCCAGCAGTTAATGCCCTAACTACATCATCCTAGTTATCTCTTCTGTATCTTGCTTTTTAAAAATGTTCTTATGGACAGCACATAACAATCACCAGGGAAGATTAACATAAAATTGATCATGGGCAGGGTGTCAGGTGAGGCCTGGTACTTGGAAGTTAAGGTCAAAACTGCCCATTATTATACTGGTTAACAGTTTATATTTGAATATTTCTTTAAAAAATTAGAAATGTCCACAGGAAAATTGTTCCTTCTTTCTACACAGAACACTTCAGAAGATTATGCTGTCTGTAACCAAATTTTAATGAGTTTTAAATAGGAAAAAATTCCAGCACAATAACAAAGAGGAAAATATTAAGGTGGGATATTAGAAACTGCTCTTAAAAATTCCCGAGTGGGCTTTCTATCTCAGAAGTAGCTCATAAAGAAAAATAGTAATTTAAATGCCTTTTTGTGTATTGTTATTTTCTCTAGTAGGCATGATGTTTTCTATATTTCAATCCATGCTCTGGTCAGGAGTCTAAAATGAAGCAATAGAAACTCTCACAGAATGAATTCCATGCCTCTCCCGGCCGTACCCCATCTTTCCATAATTGGAAAACAGGATTGGACATTTGGCTTCTAGTGTAGTACCTTAGATAGTATGTATTTTTAAAGAAAAGATGTGCCGGGCGTGGTGGCGCACGCTTGTAATCCCAGTACTTTGGGAGGCGGAGATCGGAGGATCCCGGTTCACAGCCAGCCTCAGCTCTCTCTCTCTCTCTCTCTCTCTCTCTCTCTCTCTCTCTACTTAGTGAGGCCCTCCGCAACTTCGTGAGACCCGGTTTCAAAATAAAGTATAAAAAATAGGGCTGGGGGTGTAGCGCAGAGGTAGAACGCCCCTGGGTTCAATCCCCGGTACCGCAAAAAAAAAAAAGAAAGAAAAAAAAGATGTGTTGTTGATGAAAGATTAATACGTAAAAGGATAATTTTCAAAAAGAATTACACTGAATCTACATTTATCACAGCTTGTCCAAAGTTAGCTCTGGATTAGGATATTATATCTGGTGTAGATATTTGCTTGTATAGCAAATTCTGGTCTGCACTTGAAGACATGATTTTCTGAGATTCAGGAAAGTGCAAAATGTTGCAAACCAGGAGAGGAATAGTGCTTCAGTTAAAGAAAAAAGGGGGGAAGGGTTGTGGCTTATATACTTAAAATATAAAGATAAAATTGGAATTCTAGAGCAGTTTCTTGAGGGGAGAAACAGAAAGGTCAAAAACTTCTGATGACAGCAGAAAAAGGTAATCCTTTTTGTAAGATCTAAAAGATGATCCTGGCGTCCATGAATCTCAGTTAACAGAAAGGTCAGTGAGTAGTTTACTGACTGTCTCAAGGGCTTTAGCTACATGATGCCAGGCATCCACATGTTTGGAGATATTTTTAGAGTTAGCATAGGACAGGAAAAAAATTCTCATTAATTATAGATTCTTTCTCTTTCCATCTGGATGAGTTTGGCATCATGTAAACAAATATTATATAACAGGCAGACCACAAGTCATTCTACTCCTATGATTGCAAGCATATAGAATTATTGAGCTTCAGATAAAGAAATTTAAGTAAGGTACATAGGTTATAAATACTTTACTTAGAACATCATTATGTATGGAGTTGGAAATGGAAGTTTCTTTTTGCCTAAATGGTTTATTTTGGATTTTTACTATGAAGAATTCTTTTGACAAGTAAAGCAAATAATGAAAGGTATTTTTCTTGAAGACACTAGTGTGATCTGGCTAGGATATGTAGTATTTTTTGATAAATGCCTTTATATCTCTCTGCATGTCCAATAGGTTTCACATATTTTTGTGAACATCTGTTCAATTCACACATTTTGATGACAGAATTAGGACTAGTCATCATTGTCAAAGGGAAAAAAAAATTCTACATCTCTGCACAGCATCACTTCCCTGTGCATTCTTACATATCCTATAAAGAAGTGGTTCTAGTTACAATTCACACTGCCTGACCACATGCAACCCAGAGGAAGGTAGATTTATTTGCTCATGGTTTTGGAGATTTTGGAGGTTCAGTCCATGTCAGGCTGGGTCTGTGGAGCTCAGGGCATGGTGGCAGGTAGCAGAGAGAGGCTCTGCAGTCTTATTATGGAAGCTGGAAGCAAGAGAGAGAGCAAGGGGGTGGAGCAGACTACAGGATCCCCAAGATCACACTCCCAGGGACCCCTCCTTAGCAACCAATCCCTGGCTTCCAACATTGCTACCATGTTTCCATGAGAGATAGAGGGACATTCTAAATCGAAACCATTACAGAAGCCAAGCACAATTAGCAGCTAAACTCTGTGTATTTTCCCCCAAATGTCCTTACCACTCTCTGCATAGTCTGGCATAGCACTTTTTATATTATTTTATTCACTGTTAATTCCCATATGTGAAAACCATGTCTTATTTCATTTTATATCTTCATTGTATGTCATGGTGCTCAGTAAATATTTGTTTATTGAATGGTGATTTTTCTATAATGAAACAGAAGCCAAAGGACTGAGTAGATGAAAATAGTTTTTTGTCTAATTCTGAGTGAAGGCCTTGCTGTATTATATTCCATTCTGACAGTTGTATACATTCTATACATTGTATATGCTTTTTCAATTTGAAAAGTTTTCCCTGCTGGTCCAAGTGCTAACTTCATATTGATTCCTGCCACTTCCCTTCCACACAAAGTAATGGCCCAAGTCCTAAAACCCCCTGAGACACATGTACCTAAGGAATTGAATAACCGTGAAAACCTTAACTATAAAGTCCCTTAGACTATAAATTACATAAATTTCAAAGCTCTGGGAAAACACTATGTTTTGATGTGATAAACTGTTAAATACAGTATTTCTAACAGGCGAGATTTTAAAGTATGCAAAGCTTTCAAGAATCTGAAAACTACCTTTGGCACAATTAATACAGTTTGTCTAAAACCACTTATTTTTATTGGCACATATTATAATACCCTCAGAGTTAGAAAAGTCAGCAGAATAAGTGGTCCTAATTAGGAAGCAAGTTCCTAAAAACTATAGACCTGGCTTTATTTGGATTAAATAAACAGGAAGGGGGAAAATAAAGAGATTTTTCAATTACAATGAAGGCAAACATAATCAGAATAAAATTACCTTAAGAAGGCATAGCATACATTATTAAACAATATGAAGACATACTTATTTGACTAAAAGTTTCTTTTATAAAGAAAGATGGCTCTGCATTACACTATAGTTATATGTCTATTAAGAGATAAAATTAACAGATAATTATTCTCTCTATTGATGATTTCATGATTAGGAAGCATTTTAATTGGTACTCTCAACTGACATTAAATGTGTGCTTCCATAGAATCTTAATCCCAAAGTCATTATTATCAGATGCATTTAGTAAGCATGAGAGATGTATAAAACAACCAGGGAAACTTGCTACAAGATGGAAATTTGTTGTCGACTTTAAATGATGATTTATAATATAGAGCTGTAGGCCATCTGAATATTAGTCTTAATGCTCAATACTTTCTGTATAACTATACTTAATAATTATTAGCTAAAGTTTCAGCCAGCAGCATTTAAACAGTTTTCATCCTAATCCAATTTACTGAACATGGAGGTTGTCTATATTCTGAAGAATTCTGATGAGGCAGAATCTTAGAGTTTGAAAATGCGGTTAGTTGTCCAAGCATTCTTTTTCGTGCTCAGAAAGAAATTTTAGCACATTCTGTCATTAAACTCTCCCCTCCAGAAATTAAAGACCAGTCTTGATTCCCTGGAAAATCACCCCATTTTTCTCTTTTGAATTTTGTGCAACAGAACTACAATGAAGTAATTTGAGCATTTAAAAACTTGATACAATGCTTCATTCCTCACATCCAAGTCTTTTAAATTCTTTCCTCAGTGCCTGTTTTCCACCAGATTGTGTCCAAGTTTGGTGGTTCAGCCCAAAAGTTTAGTTGATCAACTGAACTTTTGACTCACATAAATGATTTTCAATAAATGTAATTAAATTTATATTAGCAGATTAGACCAGGTCAGACAGATTTATATTTCAATTATTATAAAAAAATATTTCAGGTCTAAAGGTTGAAAAATATTTCCACCTTTTAACTAGAACATTTTTTTGCCTTAATTAGAGTACATCTATTTACTTTTAGGCTTCCAGACTGTCCGTACTGAAAACAAGCTTTGGGTTTGAATTTTTAATCCCCTAAAGAAAACAGAATAAAATAGGACAGCATGAGTTGTTCTTGCCTGCAGTTCTTTTCTGTTTGTACTATGTTTATTTTCATATATTGAGAAATGTTCCCTTTTCTGCATTGAAATGTTGATGTGCCAAGCAAATTGAATTTCTCCTTCTTTCTACATCTCTAATGCTGGGACTAGAAGTTTCTCTGGATTTTTGTGTAACTTGTTTATCAGTATGTTTTTGTCTTTGTGAAATGGTTCAGCATTGGTAAATGCTAATGTTTTAACCTTTTTGTTTATCTCAAAGTTTTTCCAGACATATATTGAGTTGATATTTAAATAGAATGAGAAAAGAACTCTTCCACTAGATTTATAGACAAAATGCCAGCATATTCTGGGCATATGAGTTTATATTTTAAAAAAATCTTTCCCTGAAAACTTTCTCAATTTTACTTTTCATTCTGCCAAAAAAATCTATGTGGACAATAAAAATAATCACAATGCATTTGTTTATTTATTGTGAACAAACTATAACTAAATTACATAAATATACTTTCTGACTCTCTCTCAATCTGCTAATACATGCAGTATTTTGTATGATGATTCCAGATAAGTATAAAAATTGACAATGATCATCTCAGAAGTTAATTCATTTTGGAAATACATTTTTATCCTTCTTGTTTTGGTTTTGTTTGTCATTGTGTTTTCTTTATTAGGGGATGCTAAAATTATAAATTTGTAGTGGAGTTTTATACACTAATATTTAAAACAGAAAAATAATAAGATAATTTTGTTAGTTTATGTGCACATTTGATTCCACTGATATCTGCCTTTAACTCTTGTCAGTTCTGTGCTGTACAACCAAAGAGTGCTGTTCTATTTGATCTGAGAGGACTCCAGACTCATGGCATGGTGAGAGCAGTATTTTTATAGTATAAATGAACATCACTAGTAGCCACTTAACCTGAAGCACTTGTTAAAATGCAGAGTGCAGGGATATAATACAGACCTAATAAAACTACAACTGTTGAATCTACTGGTTACTCTATAAGATTTAAAACACTAAGCTGGGCATGGTGGCACAACTTACTGGGATCCCAGTACTTGGGAGGATGAGACAAGAGGATCACAGGTTCAAGGCCAACCTCAGCAATGTAGCAAGACTCAGCAACTTAGCAAGACCCTATTTCAAAAACAAAAAAATAAAATAAAATGGGGCTGTGGTAGAATGTCACTGGGTTCAATCCCCACTAAACACACACACACACACACACACACACACACACACACACACACACATTAAATAAATAAATGAATAGCAAAAATAATATAACACCCATCTATGGACATCAAAGGGTAAGGGAGATTTTTTTTTTAATTGGGGAGACAAAACAGCATGAGAACTAGTCAAAATGTCAATGACTCATCAAAGGTACTATGAATACTTGAAGTCAAATATAATGTATATACAAATCAGTAAATATCTTCAATGGAACTAAATGATCTAGGTACATATAATTTGTGCAGAAACCCTATAACATTATAGAAAACATACCCACAGTTTGCAAATATATGTTATATTATACTTAACATAATAATATGTTTTATTATATATTAAATACAACAGTAAAGAACATAATAACTGAAAATCACAGGTAAGAATTACTATGCAGAACAGATTTAAGATATTTCAAATATTGGGTACTTTTGTGAAGATAAAAATAGTTCCAAAAATTTGAAGATATTGAAATTGGCAGAAAATTTTAAGTCTTACACTCTTAAAATATGAATGCTAAGTTGTTTTGCATCTATGTATTGAAATAGATTTATTATAAACTATGGTGAACTAAGTTTCTTATTTTAAAAATTGGGGGATTTAAGTTGATAAATATATGCAGAAAATTCTTTTTATGTAAAACAATATTTGTTCTTGAAATATCCCATCTCAATATTTCTGTCTTGTCTAGTGCATTTCTAAAATTTTCTCCTGATGAAAGCTGATTATAGTTTTTGCTACAGACACTCAGTTACATCTAATGATAATGAGAAAAAATATTTAAATATCAGTTAAAAAATTTAATGTATCTTTTTATCCTAGAAAAGTGTGGTAACTGAGTAATAATAGTAGATGTGACCAGATTTTCAAACTCTGGCCTGATTTAAATTAAATTAAATTGTTTTGACATTTGAAATAAATTGGTTCTAGTTTGATTATATTTAATATTTATTAAACGTGAAGTCTTTTGTTCTTTTGTTTTTAGCTTGATAAAGTAGCCACCTCTAAATCATGCTAACAATGCACTCTGTGCTTAAAATAATTTTTGTATTTTGGTAATAGCTGGAAGTTGGAGAGACAAAATAAAATGTAAGGAAACTATTCTTAAATTTATGTAAGTTCTTTTATGAAATTTATGATAGACACAACATTTCTCCTCAATGCATTTTCAGGAAGCAGGTTTTTTGATCTCTTCTGTTATAAGCAAACTGGCAGATCTATATAATTCATTGGAAATAATATACAGAAACATTTAAGTCATTATCAAATTCTGATTGAAACTATATATAGTGAAAATTGTGGCCAAAGAGAAAACAATTTCTTTCAGAGAAATATATTTATTAATGAAACATAGATAATTATTTTACAGATACTCCTGTTTAATATTATATTATCTTAACTCTCCTACTGAGTCAATTATAAAATAGAAATCCAGATGGTTGCCCACTACTCCATTATTTCTTTCATCCTTGTTATGATTTACTACTTTTACTGTTTACTTCTAGTTTTCAATAAATAATTGCTTCAATCTTTTCATTTTAATATAATTAGAATATGTGGACAATTTATGAGAGATATGACATAACCAAAATTACTGACATTATTGTAGCCAATGAAATGTTTGCCTTTTCCATAATTCAGACCTGGCCTTACATGGACTAAACCTCTAAAATCTCCAAAAACTGTGAGCAATTAAATCTTCCTTCCTGTAATTTGTTTGGTCAGTTGTTTTGGATTATGGCGGTGAGAATGGTGATGGAAACATATATATATATATATATAAATTAACACACACACATGCACACACACACTCACACATGCATGTGTACATACGGACAGTCCCTAACTTACAATGGATCAACTTAATGAGTTTTTGACTTTGTAATAGTGTTAAAGCAATACAAATTCAGTAGAAAGAGTACTTCAAATTTTGCAGTTTTATCTTTTCCCAGGCTAGTATGATGTGTCAGAATATTCTCAGGATACTGTGCATGGGCAGCAAACTGTACCTGCAATCTGCTACATGATCGTGAGGGTGAACAAGTCCTCCACAGGGCACTGGGTTGCCAGTGGTTTTTGAACATAGGTATTCAATAAATTACATGAAATACCTAATTCTTTATTATGAAATAGGCTTTCTAGCTGGGTACATTAGTACGCCCTTGTACCTGGGAGGCTGAGACAGGAGGATTATTTGAGGTCCACACATGCTTACTTAGCAAGACCCTATTTCAAAATAAAAGATTAAAAAAAGGGCTGGGAGCTCAAGGTAGAAAACCTTTGGGTTCATCTCCAGTATGACAACCACCAAAAAAAAAAAAGAGATTTTGCCCAAATGAAGGCTAACATAAGTGTTCTGAGCACATTTAAGGTAGGCTAGGCTCAACTGCAGTGCTCAGTAGATTAGATTAAATGCATTTTTGATATTTATTTTAAATTATAATAGGCTTGTTGGGATTTAATTTCATTATAAGTTGGGGATCATCTGTATAAATGTGTAGAGAAATGTCTACCTACCACCTGTCTGTCTACATGTCTGTGTATATTTTATGTTCATGACCACATCCTCAGCACTTAGCACTACTGCTGAGCCAAGGCAGTAGATCCTCTGGCAGGTGTCCCATAAACATAGATGAATGAATGTATGTAAGAATTGATACTTCAGATGTGCAAGAGGTTATGGACAGAGCTTTAGATAGCAATTAGTTTAACCGTATCAATTAGGCATGTTAATCTTCTGACTTAACTTACTTTTCCTTTTTTTATCTCTTGCACAGATTATTCTAACAGTCTGATCTCACTGCTTGACCCTTAATTCTAAATCCTTCCTCTTCCACCATTGCCACTCAAAATTTATTCTGCATATAGCTATGGTATTCATTACATCACTCCGTTGTTTAAAACCCACCAGTGGTTTCCTTTTGCCTTCAAAATTACTCTGAACTTTACGACAAGGTTCATATTCTGATGCTTCCTTACTATTTCAAGTTTACCCTGTCATTCTCTTCCTTGATTTCCATAGTTGTGCCAGGCTCCATGGCCCTGTTTCATGTGAACTACATGCATTTTGTTATACAAAGACTGCACAAACCATTTCTCTTCTTTGCCTAACCTCTACTCAACCTGTTTAAAATTTGTTACATTCTCAGATGGCACCAGACAAAATTCACAGGTCCAACATTTCTGTCCTATAAATCAAAGCACTGTGCTAGTACTGAGGTGACTGTCCTAGTCACTGGTGCTGACACAAAACACAATTTTATCCTTTCATGATAAGCCACATATCAGGTTAAGGTATATCCACACAAGCCAATACATCTTCACCAGGATTGTTAAATTTTATAATGATTCAATTATAAATTCATTTTATATAGCATGAGCAGTTAGAGTAAGAAAAAATAAGTTATGGGAGATGAGTAAGCGTGTGACGAAAGAAAAATCAATGAAATAAGTCTAGAAAAGCTTTGACTATTTCCATAAAATAATGTTGATTCTAAGCACTAGCTCAAAAGCATTGCTCTTATGGCTATTACAAATTCCATTAAATGAGAAATCCTACATCTCAAATATTACATTAAGTCCTACATCCACTTTTTTCTATTTTTGTGAAAGCGAGAGTGTTATTATTCTAAAAATTTCACAGGGATTCCAAAAAGTGTTTTTCCATGGGGAGGGTAGGTGCTCTGGGAGAGGAGTGAAGGGGAGGGCCTGGGAAGGTATCCTGTGCTGCAGGATGGCTGACAGGTAAAATATTGAAGGTAAGGCAATTAGCAAAGCTAGGTGGGAGGAGAGGTGGTGCTAGGGCCATTCCTGAGATGAATCTGTAAGTGATATCCCCATTTGTACACTGGCATAATGGGTTTCCATTCAAAATGAAATTAAAATATAACGAAACAAATTTGATGTCTGCCAAGTTTGTTAAAACACAGTCCTGCATTTACTCACACTTCGCAACTGAGCTGACAGTGCAGGGATGCAACAAGACCAGAGCATGCTTATATTTTCTTTCTCGGTTCTGATAGGAAACAAACAACCAAAATACATATTTTTTTAAAAAAACTTATAATTAACTTTCCTGTAGTAACTTGTATAATCTATAGACCTATCCAATAATAATTACCTAACAAGTAATTTTTAATAAGTTCAAGGCAATGAGTTAAGGCTTATACTATGCTAGTAATATTATCCCATCATGGCAATAAGTTAATCCTTTTCTGTTGGCCAACCATTTTATTGATGTATATTTATTTTTATATGTGTGTATACATATGTACACATAACCACATAGCTGCACGTACAAAGACCAGTACTGCAATGGTTTATTGCAAGAGAAATGTAAAAGAAAAAAAGAACACTTTAAAGGATATTTTCTTTCTAATTAAGGGTCAGTAGTTTTATTTAAAATGATGGTAACTTTCAAAATCAGCCATATAGCTGAATTCTTGACTTATGAAACAAAAATATCTTGATACTTCTTTTTTCTGAATTAAAAAATATTGTTACCTTTTCTCAGTGAAGTTTTTATAGATGATCGAAACTCATACCAAATGGATGTGTTAATACCTTAACAAACCACATGTGATTTTCAAATAATTGTTTAAAATGCTTATTTCTCAACAGAAAGACATAAAAGATGGAGGTTTATTTTTTACATTCTTGAAAAGTCCAGAGATGTGCATACCTATCATATTTTAGTCCCCACAATCATTCAAAAAGCACACTAATGGGGCCTTCATAGGTTGAGTGACAAGTCTGAAGCAGGAATTCTCTTCCTGTGTGTATCAGTTGGTATGGTTCAATTCTTTGGAGCTGGACAGTTATATTCCTAGATTAACTTGGATAGGTCTCATTTGTGTAGCATGCTCACAAACTGTGACATTCTCTTATTGTTTTGGTTTTAACCATCTATATCTCTGGAGTATTTGCACGATTGGATATTTTCTTAATAACAATTATTTAAGGAATACTATACTGGGTATTATGGAGAATGAATAGTACACCCTTAAAAGGAGCTTATGATGAAACTTGAAAAACCAAACTCATGAAAGCATAACATATACTAACATTAATGTATGTTAACTTAATATTTCTTTGGCTCAAGAAATTTCTATGAAAATCCCTACTAAAGAAACTTACTAAAGTTTGTTTTGTTCAGTTCTCCGAAATCACTCAACCAATGAACACACTTGTCTTCTCCACACTCCTTTTGCCATGCTCACAGCACTAGAATTTCTCAGGCACATCTGGGAAGCAGTTGTAAGGCCCGCAAGTGGTGGACAGTAACTCACAGCTCCAATGACAAAGTTGCACAATGGTCGTTTGAAGTCTCTGCTTGACTGTCTCCCCATGGACTATGCAGTGCATTGGGGATGGAAGCTTCTAAAGGATCCCCAAGCTCAAAGTCTCCATGACTTCAGTCGGAAACTGAGTATTAAACTCGATGCTGCTGTTACTGTGATAGATCTAAGAGGGCAGAGATCAATGTGGATTGCTGCATGTTTGTCTAATTAAATGTGTCTACCAGAAGACAATTTCCTAGTAAGAATTTTTAGTTATTTATTCCAGGATATCAAGCAAATATGTAAAGTTTGGGTACAATGTTAATTTATCTATATTTAACATGTCAGAATACTAATATACATATTAAAATTTTAGTGCAGTGAATATATATATGTGTGTGTGTGTGTGTATATATATATATATGTATATATATATATATATATATATACATGTATATTTGTTGTTGTTGTTATACTGGTGATTGAACCTAGGGGAATTCTACCTCCAAGCTATACCCCCAGCCCTATTGTATTTTTATTTTGAAACAGGGTCTCACTAGGTTGAAGAGTCTCACTACTTGCTGAGGCTGTCCTCAAACCTGTGATCCTTCTGTCTCAGTCTCTCAAGTACTAAGATTATAGGTGTATGACACCACACTCGACCTTGATATATTTTTTGAAAACCAATTTTATATACTTATTACTGTGTAGCAGCATAATATTTCCATTGATATATGTGAACTGTTCTCTGGTCCAAGTAAGTTGGTTGATGTAGAGCTCTAAACATTTCAGTGATTATCTTCTCCCTTAAACCATTATCCACTCCATAGAGATATATAATATTTACAAATCCATGACTTCTACTAGATAAAGTCTATATTTATTTCATATTTACTCCACTGTATTTTCTTTAATTATCAGAGAATTTGGATTGCCAAGTTATTTTTTCTGCTATTATGGTTTTCTCTTATGTTTGAAGTGATAGGAAATATTTTGCAAATGCTACCAGTTTAGTAATATCTTTGTATGGCATCTCTGTTGGATTTTAAAGAGTTTTTGTTATGTGTCTTTAATAGTATGTACAGCTACAGTTGGAAATTTTTCTCTCATATTAACGATTCCCTTTTTACACATTCATAGTGATCTCTTCAATATCTTCTTAGTCAAATTGATACAAAAATCAGAGGGATAATCTTAAGATTGAATATTCTTTTTTCTTGTCCTTTCATCTCTATTGCCTCTTTTCTTATCACCCATAATAACCGCTAAGTTAGTAACACTTAAATTTTATTGTTCATATGAATCACATGATGTGCTTGTTTAAAGTGCCTTTATCTGTCCCTCAATAACAAATCTTCCAATTTAGTGGGATCTAAATTATTCCCTAGGAATCTGGAATAAAATTTCTCTTAGAAAACATAAATTGGGGAAGTGGAGTTGTCAAGAACTGGAGAATGATTTGCACCTTAAGAAATAATATAGGTTCTTAGGTTACCACGCTTGACATGGCAGGAGATTCCCAGCACCACTGGGATGAGCATTTGTATTTTTTTGTGTGTGTATAATCAAAGCATCTGCAGGGTTTTCTGGGGTGGGAAGGAAAGAAGGTCCAATCTATTGCTTGCTATAATGACATTACTGAATTCCTAGGTTCTTTATTCTCCTATACTGATCGTTGTCTTCCAAAAGAAAAAAACAAAACAAAAGTAATTTTTAACCTGGAATTTGATCCCAAATATATAAAGAGTTTAAAAGTAAGGAAAAGCCAGGTGTGATGATGCACACCTGTATTCCCAAATAGTCCACTCAGAGAAGCTCAGGCACGTGGATTGCAAGTGTGAGGCCAGTCCAGGCAACTTAATGACACCCTGTCTTAAAATAAAATTATTTTTTAAAAACAGAGCTGGAGAATGCAGCTCAGTTGTAGAGTGTCCTTGGGTTCAATCTTTAGTACTCCCTCCTGCACATACACACACACTGCAAGAAGAAAATATATGGGACAAGGTCAAGAAATCTTAAACTTTCTGACTTTGCCACTTACCAAATTCTATAGCATTATACAAGTCACTGCACCTTTTTTAACTTTAGTTTCAAATGGATTAGATGATATCAAATTGCCTTCCAACCATTATTTACTAAATTTGGAAGTACAGGAGAGATTACTTACAGTATTTTTTGTCTTTATTTTTCTAGAAGCAGGATATACGACTTTATAAGAATTCTAATGATACCAGAGGAATGGAAGGCTACATGTTACTAATTTAGTAACAACTTCCTATACATTATTTGTTAATTTTTGCCATTATTTCCTTGTACACTGCTATTGGAAAACTTTTCATTTTAATAGCCACAGCCCACTTACCTGAAATATTATTGAGTTTATCTGACCCTGTGATACAATATGCATTGAAAACAGTATTGAGATTGTAATATGTAGATTTTAAAACTAGTGAAATACAGATCTGGCCAGATTAACTTTGGTCTAGGAGGCAAGATATGATTATGTAATAAAAGAGTCAAACTCTTAAAGATGAGGAAATTTTAGGCTTCACAGAAAACTCAATGGTCATAGCAGTAATCAAAGATTCATTGCTAATAGCAAATAGAATGTAGAGCACACAATCTTAAAGTTAGGCTTTTTTCCTCTCATCTATTCATAAATATCATTAAAATTGTTCATTTTTTATCTTAGTAAGAATTTTGGATTTTATGAGAAATAATTTTTTTTTAAAAAGAGAATCAATGCTTGCTATGGTTGGGCACCAATGCAGAATATTCTCCTATTAAACACTTGATACGTCACTATTGCTTTCAAATGGTTATTAGCATAGAGAATTTGGGAGGAATTCCAGGAGCACAGAACAGAGAATATAAATGCCACTTTTATCTATCAGAAGTAGACCAAAGCAAGGCAAAACAAAAAACTCAAACCTAAATGTTATAAACATGCAGGTTCTGTACAGACAGCATAATGCATTATACCCAAAGAGAATATACCCAACACCTAAAAGGGGATGCTCATGCAACATGCAAAGAGAGGAGGCATGAAGGAAAGGCACTGTCTCAAAGTCAGCAACCTAAAATACTACAGGACTGAAAAGTGGATCCACGGTTTGATTGTTTTGCTTGTATCTATTTCTTTGGAAGCTTAAGATAACCATGAAGGAATATATAAGGCACCTTTCCCTTAATGTATAACTCGATGTATAACTAATGAAATCTTTTAATAAAGACCAATGCAAACTTAAAAAATATATGACCCTTCACGTGAAATTTAAAGGGAAGGCATGTGCAATCCTCATAAATAACAAAAAAATGTTAATTACAATAGCATTTAAATTTATAATGTCATAGTATTGTTAATCAACAATATTCTTATTTATAGCCTTTCATAAACATATATTTAATTAGAAGACCCAATGGAAATCCTTGGAACTACAGCTAAATAGAAAATTTAATATAGGGCTGAAATTAATGTAAGTTTAGAGATATCTTATACTATGTAAAATCTTCTGTAGGTAGTAAAACTTTAATTTTAATTAAAAAAACTCAATATAAATGTCTTCAATCAAATATCTAATAATAGACAGACATGGTGGTGCATGTCTTTAATTTCAGTACTTGGGAAGCTGAGAGGAAGATTTCAGTTTTGAAGTCAACCTAAGCAACTTAGTGAGACCTTGTAGTAAAATAAAAAATAAAATATAGCTGGGGGTGTAAATTTAGAGGGAGAATGCCCCTGGGTTCCATTCCTAGTACCCTTCCCCCAGAAAATCTAGTGATGACTAAATATAAATTCTAGACTACCTTGCCACTTTAAGATCATCTTACTTTACTATTTTAACAATACCTTCTTATACATTTTAAAATGAATTTATGTAAATATACATATATTAATATTCAGAAAATAATTTTTCTGTAGTTATAATTTTAAATTATTGAGATTAATATAGTGTACATTTGTAATTATGAAAGATTAATACTCATCTATAGGTTAATAGAAATGCAGAGGTAGGTGGACATGATTCCCTGTATTTGTAAAACAGATATATGTGTGAGCTCATGCATATCCATACACATCCCATTACATACCCATATACATGTCTGTACAACTCTCTACATTTCATAACCCAATGCACTTTAAGTCTAATATAGATATGACATTTTCAGGAGTAATGCAATTATCTCTCACTTTTGACATTTTACATGGACAGTTGACCCGTTTCTGCCCAAATATAATTGTAAATATGTTATTGTTATGGAAAGGAAAAGTTGTTTGAGTTGTGTACTTAAGAAAATTGTTTCTCAAATAATGATAACAGAGGTATTGTACTTAAAAAATGAAGAGAGAAAATGTTATTTATCAAAGTGTTAAACTGTACTGAAAATACTGCACTCTAATCACCAAAAGATTAAGAATGATATAAAGCTAACTTAGTCAATTTTCTAAAATTTCTATTGTTATTTTAAGCATAGAGATCTAAGAAAATGACTAATAAGTGAGCAAATGAGGTTTTTCTATTATGAAATTTTAATCTAATAGGACATCTAGTGAAAAAAATTAAAAATGCTAAATTTATCACTTAGCAAAATAAATTTATACAGTACATTAAATTAAAATTTAATTTCTGTTATAGATTAATTTTCAAAAAAACACTTTAAGTCTATTTTTATAGATAATTGATTTCCAAAGTTTTCAATGGATTGTAAGACTTTTAAATTCATATAGCCTCTATGAGTAGCTTATTTCTATCATTCTAGATACTGAAGAAAAATAATAATTAAGAATTTTACTATGATGTTTTTATTATAGGAAATGGACTACCCAACATACAACTACTGACTTCATGAAATATGCATTCATTTTTTTAAATTTATTTTATATATATTAGATAATGAGATATACTTTTATGAAATATAATACATATAAGAGTTTTTCCTGGCCTATTTTCATCTTTATTTCCAGTTTGAAAAGTTGTGTTGCCAGACACAATGGCACACACCTATATTCCCAGTACTTGGGTGGCTGAGACAGGTGGGTCACAGGCTTGAGGCCAGACATAGCATTCAGCAACTTAGTGAGACCCTCAGCAGCTTAATGGGGATCCTGTTTCAAAATAAAAAAATAAAAAGGGCTGGGGATATAGCTCAGATACAGAATGCCCCTGCGTTCAATTCACAGTAGAAAGAAATAAGAAAGAAAGAAAGAAAGAAAGAAAGAGAGAGAGAGAGAGAGAGAGAGAGAGAAAGAGAGAATGAGAGAAAGAGAGAAAGAAGGATGGATGGAAGGAAGGAAGGAAGGAAGGAAGGAAGGAAGGAAGGAAAGAAGGGAAAGAAGGAAAGAAAGAAAGAAAGAGAAAGAAGGAAAGGAAGAAGGAAAGGGAGGGGAGGTGTGTGGGAGAGAGAATAAATTATTTCCATTTTTAGAAGAAAGGCATATTATGTATTTTACTTAATTTTTTGCAGTTTCCCCAAATATTCACTGTTAATTAGAACATTAAAATAATTTGAAGTTTAAGAGCCCAGAAGTCAGCCATTGTATACTGTTGTATTGGGAAATTAATAACTGGGTCATTTCAAATCCCATAAAGTTAAGTATTTTATCTTGCATTTATTAATCATGCACAAGGTGGTACACATACAAGAATGAAGTTTACAGTTTTAATTTTTCATGTCTAGATAATTCCAAATGTTAGAAATGTTTCACTTTTGTTTTATGCACAGATTGTAAAACAAAAATACAAAAACTTTTTCTCATATTAAGTTAGATATATCTTATTATTATTCCTAGTTCCAAGCTAATTCCATCTGTAAATGGAAGGGTTAGACTAGATCTTCTTTGGGAATCTTTTAAGCTTTAACTGTATGCATCTTTTGATATAGAATGTCCCTGGGTTCAATTCCCAGTACAAAGAAAGAAAGAAAGAAAGAAAGAGAGAGAGAGAGAGAGAGAGAGAGAGAGAGAGGAAGGAAGGAAGGAAGGAGGGAGGGAGGGAGGGAGGGAGGGAGGGAGGGAAGGAAGGAAGGAAGGAAGGAAGGAAGGAAGGAAGGAAGGAAGGAAAAGAGAAAGAGGGGGTGGGGGAGAGAGAATAAATTATTTCCATTTAAGAAGAAAGGCATATGCATTTTACTTAAACATTATTATTTCTAGTTATTTTAAGCACAGAGCTCTAAGAAAATGAGAAATATTCTTGACTTTTTATTTTCAAATGGCCCTAATAAGTTTAAAATGTGCAAATTTTTCAGTTTCCATAGGATAGACAAGTGGATTGTGTGGGACTGAACAGTACTCAGTTATGGTGTGCCCAAAACAATGGAGTAGAACTCTAACTTCCCAAGATTCAGAATGCAGTTATTCATGTAGTCTGAGACTGATTTAAAATTTTCAATAACTCCATAATACTGTGTCATATTAACCAGAAGAATGCCAATATGAACCCATCCCCCACAAGATCTTACCAAGTAACACCACTCGTGCTCTATAAAGTTAATATACCTTTTTAATATAAACACGAAGTTAGCATTATTCATATTAAATTTCATCCCTTTCAACTGTGCCCAGCCAACCTCTTTAAATTATTTTTATTTCCCTCCCAATCCTGTGGATAGCTCAGTCTTATCCACAATCTTGATTAGTCTGTTTGATTTCATCTAAATTCCTGAATATTTCTTTTAAGATAACAACAAAGAATCTTTGTATATTCTGCTCCTGTACTCCACTCCCATTAATTAGCCATTTCTGACACACTTGTTGAACCCTCCTGTCCATATCAACTCAGCCTACATGCCCTCATTTATTGCACTCATCTCTTCTTAAAGTAATTTACAAAATAAATTTTGTTACGGATAATTAATGGTTATTGTTTAGATGATTACATCAGACACTAGTTCCTCGGCCATTAACTCTTGTAGTTTGCCTGTATGTACGCACATGTTTTTCAAGCATGGCAGTATAGCAGTCAAGAAATTGAAAGTTTTAAAATAACAGCAGAGGTTTAGTATTCTTAAGATTTCTGGGCAAGTAGGGGACCGACGGAGCAATAGTGAGTTTACCTTACAGTATATCTCTCATTGCTCATCTTTGAAGTTTAGAATTGAGTTTTTACTTATTTCACACTGTTTTCTTTATTGCTCTGTTTTTTCCTTCTGCTTTCCTGCTGACTAAGGGAGCCTGAAGCAAACTGCTCTAGTCTTTAGAATCTTTGGTGACTATTATTACACTTTCTCTCATAGACTTCTGCTGCTCTACATATTTTGTCCCCAGGTAAAACAGTGTTCCACTATTTTAAAAAATTCTCCAGTGATGACTTCATGGTTTTCTTGTAATACTGTTTTTTCCACTCCATGATCTAAATGTTCTTTTCAAATAGCTGTAGCACTACAGTGAATTTTGTTGCTATTTTAAATCATATTTGTTCTACATGTCTAATTAAGTTCTGCTTGTCTACATGACTGATCAGTCATAGGTTACCACATTAAACAGGACAGAGCATTATTTTAAGCTTTCAATAATTAGCATGGTTATATATTATTTTCTTTTAACATTTTGGATTCATATCTTATTGCTGAACATTGAGAATTTGTCAAAGTGTGCCTTATTTATCTTATCTGGTTAAAAAATAAAACCAACCAAAATGAGGATTTAGCTTTTATGAGTGTGGTAGATGAAAAGGGTGATTATTAATTAAATCTCTTTGGTTTTCACTTAATTTTTCTATAGGAGCTTTTCTGTAAGAATCATATATATATGTATATATATATATTAAGAACACAGTATAAAGCCGGGCGTGGTGGCGCACACTTGTAATCCCAGTACTTTGGGATGCAGAGACCAGAGAATCCGGGTTTGCGGCCAGCCTCAGCTCTCTCTCTCTCTCTCTCTCTCTCTCTCTCTCTCTCTCTGTCTCTCTCTCTCTCTACTTAGTGAGGCCCTCCGCAACTTCGTGAGACCCGGTTTCAAAATAAAGTATAAAAAATAGGGCCGGGGGCGTAGCGCGGAGGTAGAACGCCCCTGCGTTCAATCCCCGGTACCGCAAAAATTAAAAAAGAACACAGTATAGAATAAGAATGAATATTCATTTATATCTTATAATTTTAAATTATTTTTCCTCAAAGTGCCAAGGTGCAGGAGATTCATACATATAATGGAACAGATCTCTTGAAACTGCATGAATTTTATAAATAAAAATTATCAAAGTTAAGGAGATATAGAAAAAACCCTTCAATTGCATTTTTCAGAATCAGCATTTTTAACATGTATGTAATTCAAAAATTACTTTCCACGATGTCATATGTAAATTAGGACCAGTATAAAGTAGCTTTTAAAATATCAAATCAAGCCGGGCGTGGTGGCGCACGCTTGTAATCCCAGTACTTTGGGAGGCGGAGACCGGAGGATCCGGGTTCGCGGCCAGCCTCAGCTCTCGCTCTCTCTCCCTGTCTCTCTCTCTCTCTCTCTCTCTCTCTCCTTAGTGAGGCCCTCTGCAACTTGGTGAGACCCGGTTTCAAAATAAAGCATAAAAAAAATAGGGCCGG
>PVJS01000079.1:0-111104 GCA_004027185.1 Glis glis
TACTCATATATATATACTCATATATATACTCATATATATATATACTCATATATACATATATATACTCATATGTATATATACTCATATATATACTCATATATATATACTCATATATATATACTCATATATACATATATATGTATATATTATATATATATACACACACTCATATATATATACTCATATATATTACTTTCTCACATTTGCCTGAGTGACCTAAGCCATGCATTTTATTTATCTCCTGTTTGCTTCTACATCAAGGATAAAACTTTTATTTGTATCTTTTATTGTATGCAAATTGATTCCTAAGTGAAGGTGACCCTATCACAGATTAAACTCTAATAAGTTTCAGTGATCACACTGCACAGGTCCTACAAGGCTTTAAGCCAAGTGTTCATAGCAATGAGGAGATGAAAATAGGTACAGGTTGTATTTATTATTATTTGGCAGTAGATAGTTTTCCGAAAACTAATGAGTATAAATAATGGGAAGAGGTTTTTTTAAGCGATCAACTCCATCTTATGAAGAACTCCATCTTATGAAGAACTCCATCTTATAAGGAATTCATCTTATAAAGAATTCATTTGAGGTCAGTAAGAATTGCTTTTAGTATAATTTCAGTTTGCAGTAATCTGAAAGTCATTTTTAAGAATAAACTATATAAAATGAATATGAATACTTGGTTTTCTGGAAATAACTCTTTTCCTATTGGGCAAGTATTTCACCCGATTTTGAGTGTGTATCCTAGAACCATCCATTTTAATTCCAGAACACAATTCAAACAAAGATCAGCACTGCCACATGCTTTTGTTTCTGTACTTACAGGTATTTATGGTCTAGGGATTAAGAGATTGTTCTTTGGGGAGGAAAAGTGTGTTTCAGTTCTGAATTGTACACTTTACTAGCTATAGGAAAAGTTACAAAAACTTCCATGATCTTTTTTCTCTATTTATAAGATGTAAATAATTAATGACAATTTCCAAGAGAGTACTTAATGATTTTAAATAACATAACAGTGGAAAATAACCTAGCAGAGTGCCTACCACAGAGGACATATTTGTTATTATTTCTATTGCTATAGTTTTCTTTTTTTCATATATTCTCTTTACAGCTCAATCCTGAACAATTCAGCAAAGAATAATTATCCAATTTTATAAGAATGATGCCAGATTGTGTGTTTGGGGGAGATATTACTTCCCTTTAAATGTTTGACAGAGGAAACAGTTTTTCTTTATATTACTTAGAATTTACTTATGGGGATAACTATAGGAATGGGGAATGAAGAGCATATTCTGCAGTTCTATGCACACATTCCCAATTTCTTTCTTAATTTACAGAACATAGATTTCACATTTTAGAATTAAAAAAGCATTATTTTGAGTATAAAGGATTTCCAGTTTTTTGTTATTTTTTCTTTTATCATCTTTGAAAGGGGATAAATACTTTGATAGTCCTCTTTCCAATATTTTATTTTAAATTATATTAAGATACACATATTTTATTCAGAATTGCATAAAAATCTTGTTAATTGTCTGTGTTTTCAGTTTTCTTCAAAGCCGTTACAAAAATGGGTGTATTTTCTCAACAAGACTGAATCTTTTTTTTTCAATATTTAATCTTATTTTTTGCAACTTATTTAAACATACTTCAAATCTATTTTTATTTAGCAAGATATCCTGCTAAGTGTTAAAGTAAGCACACTTAATAAGTACTCAAGTGTGATTATTACCCTCAAATATTTTTAAGCCATTAATAGTTAATAAAGACAGCAAAACGCAAAATAATTTGTATAGTATTTGTACATTTTTAGAAAGTAACTACATGAAGTAAATTATAGAATGTGTACCATTTTAAGACATATAAAGAATCCAAGACTTAGAGATATGAAGTATTTGCCCAATTTTCAATAACTTATAAAGATGTACATGATCCCAGAACCTGAGTATTTTAAAACCTTATTTAAAACTCTTGTCTCTGTAGTATATCTAGTTGTTCACACAATTATTGGTATAGCTTTCTTCATTTATTTTCTTTTAGAGTCCATGATAGTCAAATGACTTGACATAATGGCATGCTTACTTACTGGCAGATTTAGTTTGAATTTGATTTGTTTGACTTTATGTTTTGTTTTGTTTTGTTTGCGGTACTGGGGATTGAACCCAGGGGCATTTTACCTCACAGCTATACCCCCGCCCGATTTTCTATTCTTTATTTTGAAACAGGGTCTCACTAAGTTGTGGAGGACCTCACTAAGTAGCTGAGGCTGGCTGTGAACCCGGATCCTCCGGTCTCAGCCTCCCAAGTACTGGGATTACAAGCATGTGCCACCATGCCCGGCTTTTGTTTGACTTTATATATCATTTGTTTGACTAAATAGTAACTCATTTTAACCACCATTTTTAAAGGCAGTATAATATTCTTATAAGCATATATACCAGAACTGACAAACTATTTTCCTATCTGGAAAATTTTAACACCTTTCAGTTTTTTCTTAGTAAAACATAGCTGTTTAATTATCACAACAATGGATGAAATCTCTCTCCCTCTCTTTCTTTATGTGCACTGTCTTTCAATTTTCAATTAGCTTTCATTTGTTTCACTTTTTGCTGTAAGTCCTACAATTATTCATACATTTGCCATCATTTTGTCTTGTATTTTTATTTCTACTCTTTCCAATTTCATCATTTTTCTCTAGTAGATACTCACGTTGGCCATTTAGTTAAGCATGTCTCCAATCTGAAACAATATTACTGGGTATTCTGGTTGTAGTGACAGTTCTTCAAAATGAATCTTGCCCTGATCTCCCTGGGTTCTTGGATACACTGACGAACTCATGACTTACCTCACTGAGGCTTGTTGACCGCCTCTCCGCTCAAAGAGGAGAGCGCCCAAACTTCTGTTTGGAGAGTACGTGGGTGGGAAATGAGCATTGACGTTATACCACATGTGTTATTAGGGAAGGAATTGAGAATAATTTAAGAACCATAGCTAGATAGTCAATGAAATACCTATTTCAGTGAAAAGCAAGGACAGAATAAGTTGATGAAAACCACTGTTACTTTTGTGGAATAAACTTTTTATTTAGGCTCATTTGATGACAAGTCACCAAAGCTCTCTGAAGCTATGAAATAAAGTAGATTTACTGTAATGACACACACCAGGGTAATAACCTGAAAATTTAAGGAAGAGACATACTATTATGTCTCACAGACACTGAAGTGAGATGGTTGTTTCAAGTTGAGGAAATTCTAGAAGATTCCAGTAACAGGTTAAAGTTTAATGGTAGTGGTGCTGCATTGGGGGCCACTTTTCATATTCCTTGGTTAGAATGAGTAGCTCTCGAAAGATGGACAGCAACATTCGTTTTCAGTTGAAATCTAGCAGCTCCTTCTTTTTCAGTTTATCCCCAGTTAGAATACAAACGGCCAAAGTGCTTCTTTGACTCACCCAGCAATAGAGTTTAATGTCTGAATAAATGAATGATATTGAGAGAATCTATAATGAAAGATTTATGAATATCTTTGGGGGATTCTTCTGGAAATGGTTGAAATGACACAGAGATTTCTGATAAAGGAATTTTGAAAATATCTATTGCTGTATGAGAGGAAATGGCATTTGATAGACTGCTTTTCTATCTAAAAATGTATTTTCATAGTTTTATTGGTGCAATGTAATTATATATCATAGTGAGTTTCAAAATAATTCAAACATACATGCACACATCACTTGGTGTAAACTGTTTTTAATCCTCTTGTGTCTGGTGCGTGACCCTCACTTCTCATTTAATCAAATTTGTGGTTCCTAAACTCAGTTTCCAAATAAGGAGTAACTTGGTACTACTTTATTTTAAACATGTTTTTAAATTTATGTAAATGTGATATAAGTATAAAATTCATTTTAATGCCACATACATATGACAAAAATCACCAATAACTTAGCCTTTATATAGAACATTTTTTTTCTCTAGGAATTTAGGCCTGTGGTGGTATTCATCTTACTGTGTTTTCTTAGCCTGTTTTTTTTAAACTGGTCATTGAATACAGAGTCATTCTACCCATGAGCTATGGCCTCATCTCTTTTTATTTATTTATTTATTATTTTGAAACAGGGTCTTGTTAAGTTGCTCAGGGTCTCACTAGGTTGCTGAGGCTGGCCTTGAACCTATGATCATCTTGTCTCATCTTCCCAAGTACTAGGATTACAGGCAGGTATCACAGTGCCCAGCTTCTTAGCCTGTCTCAAATGAAGCCTCTAGAATTGAAGCCCTAGATCACTAGAGTGAGAGGAGTAGCAACATGGAAATGAAAAGGAGAGGAAGATAATTAGGCTAAAATCACACCTGCTAAACATGAACCTTCCAGTGTTTTCCAAAGCCTGAGTGATGTGTCTGAGACTTTGAAACACTACATCATATAAAAGAAAAATGAATGTTTCTCCTAAAATGAAAAATCAAGTATGTCAAGTCCTTAAAACTAAAAGCTTCCTGAAGTTTTCTATGAATTCGAGTCTTCCTAGGCTCAGAAAACTGACATTTAATGGCTTTTTCTTAAATCTGTTTCAAGAGGTAAATGAAATCTCCCTGAAGGAAAGCATAATGTGGCTCCTTAAGCTTTTCTATTTTGCGAGATGAATGCAGATGTAGAATATTACCTTTATACTAAAAATGATCCCCTCTTCCACTGTGCTTCGGTGCTCTCAGAGTGTACTTGTCTGACAGTAAGGATGCTGGAGGGATAGGGGACACAAATCAATCACTGCCTTGTTCTTTTCTAAACTATGCAGGTACACCAGTTATGCAGAAAGGAAAATGGTTTAGTTGGCGAGATGGATCCATAGCCATAATTTTTTTCTTTAGTGATCTAGCCATTTCTGGGAGATCCTTCAAACACATATTCTGGATCTGAGGCAAGTACCATCCTGGGTCCCCCAGAGCTGCCCATCAGAAGTAAATACTAATACCTCATAGTCTGACCATGGGAAGCCAGTGTCTTTCAAATTTCCCCTTACACATGATTGGTTCTCAGTTTGCTCTGATAGTTATAAAAATATATTCTTACATTCATCCCTACTTAGAAGATAATGATTAAGAATGATACTACATGTTACCGTTTAAGGGAATTTAGGAATTTTGAATGGTTTTATCCAGAATTGTAAGAAATCAAGCTCTGGTGGTTGTAATTTCAGGCACAATATCAGATTCAGGCAACAGAAAATGTCTTTCAGTGGCTTTTCATAATTCTACTATATTTATGAACTTGCTCTATTCATGTCTAATATTGCCGTTTCTAAAATTTATATTCTAGCTGTGCTGATGAATGCTTCAAAACATATGACTACAGCCCAGGAAAGTTGAGGGAAGGTGGGAAATAGGAGATTATGATAGATTTTAAATAATCACTTACAGGTGTTATAGCCTCCTTTGCCTTAAAAGAAATAATTTTAATAGAGAAATCTTAATTTTTCCAACTTCAATTGAAATGCTATACCTGACAAAGTGTGTGTGTTTGTGTGTATGCACTAGTGCACATGTTAAAATGTGAAGGGGACAGAAAGTCAGATGACTTAGCTCCTTTATTCAAGACGTGAACTATGTTTGATTATTTTTCTTATATACTCATAGTTCATATTATATTGATATCATATGAAATATATAATTTCTATCTATGCACCTTTTTATCTATCTACCTGTTCATCTGTCTCTTTCCATCCAACCAGCCCCTCCTAATGCTTGTATAAAAAGTTCAAGCCACCTTAAAGAAAATGAATCCAGAGTCCTCAGTCCCATCCGCAAGTTGTTCGGGAGGTCAGGCACCATAAGCCGCGTCCATAGAAGAAGGCGATATTTCCAGAATTGTGTGCTCTCAGGTCCTTTGAATAATAAGCAACTATGAAAGTGTATGGTGAAATCCACAAGACACATATTTTATTCTTTTTATGACTATCTATAGAAAAAGTTTCAACTACACATGTCAAAATGCCCCATTTATAAAATTGGGATATTAGAAGTGGGCTATGGTAAAGAAAAAAAAGTTATTGATCTCTTAAAAAAGGAGAAACTTAGCTGGGCGTGGTGGTGCCCGCTTGTAATCCCAGTACTTTGGGAGGTGGAGACCAGAGGATCTGGGTTCGCGGCCAGCCTCAGCTCTCTCTCTCCCTGTCTCTCTCCCTGTCTCTCTCTCTCTCTCTCTCTCTCTCTCTCTCTCTCTCTCTCTCCTTAGTGAGGCCCTCCACAACTTTGTGAGACCCGGTTTCAAAATAAAGTATAAAAAAAATAGGGCTGGGGGCGTAGCACGGAGGTAGAAGGCCCCCGCGTTCAATCCCCGGTACCGCAAAAAAAAAAAAAGAAACTTCAGAAGGAAAACATTTAACCACATTTAGATCCCAAAGGAAAAGTTGAAAGAACCAAATAGAATCTTAGTGCATTTCTGGTCCAATTAAATTACAGAATTATATAAGAAAAACTGGGTTATCCTGAAATATGTGCATAAGAGAAGATGCTTATTTAGAATCAGCTTAGTTGCCATAAAGATGGGAACTTAACTATTAGTATATTATACATAATTCAGTGGTTTGAATTCTCAGTTACTGTAATAACTGCAAAATAATGAGTTACTATAACAACTTTGCAAAACAATTTCTTTGTTGGAAGGTGATTTGGGGATAAAGGAAACTTTAATCTCCAGTCCTTTTGCATATTGATCAGGTCTTTAGTTGAAAAAAAAAAACCCTGACACAATTGTCCCACTTAGTTTTTTTGTGCAAATTTTAAAATCTAAATCTGTTTTGCTTCTGGAACATTTTTTGAATTTGTGTGTTGCTGCATGTGTCTGTGTGCCTGCAGATGGCTCCTGGTGCATGGAGCTCTGTGTTTTTATTTACTTTTGGTCCCCTCTCTGCTAGATAAATATTTCGAAGCTTGTGAAACTTCGAGGAGAGATGAAACTTTGAGAACAGTTGTGTTGTGTAGTGAGCTTGGATTTAGATGATGTCTTTGAGTAGATAATGAGGTCAGGGACCCCCCAGCGGAGGCTCGCTTCAAGGGTGATATGCCTTTGCCCATCCAGAGTTAGAGCGTGGGAAAATAATTCGCTTTTTCTCTGAGTTTCATCTCCTTCATCCATCAGTTGGGGAGAGAGGAGATTGATGTGAACGAGGTGATTTCTAAAGTTCCGTTCTACTACACAGTCCTATTATTTTTATATGGTTCTGCCTTCTAAAGTTACTTCCTTTTGAAAAAGTGAGAATTGAGGCTGTCTGCATCTATAAAGCTTATCTGTGAAGCTAACAACTAAGGATGCCTTTATCAGTCTGTCTTTAGTTTTTGTTTCAGGGAATTTTTTTTTTCACCAGGACGGTAAGACTGCAAACTAGTAAAGGTCTTGTTTGCTGCAATAACTTACTAAAACTCAGTTTATACAAATAATAGACTTCTCAAATAATCTTCTTTTCAGGACCATAGTTGTTCATCTAGGCAAGCCACCTTGTTCTCAGGGCAATATGCTTATTTATTAAAACTCACTTTAAAAATCCTCACCTCACTGTGTCACCCAGTCCTATATTACTAGATCATGAATTTTAAATAAAACCACATTTAGATACCTGTGGAAAGACCCACTTATACCATTAGAGTCTAGTCTCCAAACCCTATGCCTACGTACATTTCACCTCTGTCTCTTTAAAATCTACTAAAACTCTGTCCAAGTGGCACTGCCATTTATTGTAAAGCTAACTTTGCTTGATTATCCAATTATTTACTTGATTATCAAATTATTTTGGTGGTCATATTGGAAGTTGGTGGTCAAAATCATTACTGTTTCTAAGTTATCCGAGTTTGAAAGATGAATGTCGTGCTTAATCGAACACAGATGCTCTGCATACTACTGTTGCAAACCTCTGGCTTCCTAGTTCTTATCCTACTGCTTTCTGGGTATTTAGTAGCCTTAGGAACAAAATACTTTATGGTTTTTAGTAGTTCAGCAGAAAAATGACTTAGATATGATATTTGAGATTATTGATTTTATATTAAGGTTAAAAAATTCATACGTTGCTCAGGTACTAACATTTCTGCCAGCACTGTTAGTGAACACCAAGTCACCAAATTTATATTTTGATACCACTTACATAAACATCATCCTAAATCTCTTACAAATATAATCCCTCATAAATGACTATGAGGCAAATCCTATAATTCTTACAACTTTACTAATGACAAAACTTGGAATCAGATTCTTTTCCACAGGTAATACATGGCAGACCTGGAACTCATAACCAAGCTGTCTCGTTCTGGAGGGCTCTTACCCACTACCTTATGTGGCTTAGTCTAGGTGTGACCATATAAAACATTTTACTGGAAAGTCCCAGACACTAAAATCCTTTTATCCTTCTTGTAGGCTTTAGAGGAAGTTCACTTTTAGTTCAGGAGGGTTTTATATTTAGTCATTTCCATAATGTCAAAGATAACACTTAATCGAAAATAGTATCTACATAGATGCTTGAAATTCAACTGTTAATTTTTACTTAATTGTTGACTCTCTCAAATATCTTTATATGACGGTTTGTCAGATAAATTTGCTCCTTGTAATGCAGCAAATGGAAAGCATTTATAGGGAAGTGACCTAGAAAGAAGAGAAAATTGAAAGGAAAGATGTTTCTCTTTTCTTTCATCATGTTCCTGAGAACTTCCCCAATTCTTTGGCAGACTCCTGTACTTGAAATTTTTTCCAGTGCCTGGTCCTCACTTGTCCTTCCAAGTCAGTAGTGTATGAGCTGTGCAATCGGGCAACTGGAACCAAAGAACACACTAAGGGCCTGATCCCGGATCTCTTCTCCTGGCTTTCAGCGAAGTGATAATGAGTTCATAGAGAGGTAATAATGAGTGGCCCAGCCATCCCATCTGAGTCTGCTTGGCTGCAAGCAGTCTACTCAGCAGGTGGATTTCTGGATCAGTTTTAAGACATATTAAAGATATCTCTGCAGCAGAGATATCTTCTACAGATTCTACACTGTGTCTTGTTTATTTTGCAGGATCGCTGGTAAATATTTAACTTGGCTATGATACTTACTAGTGCAGCCTGTGGGAAGGGGAGAATTCCCTATGATAGTAGTGTTGCAGGAGAAGTTACTTGCTTGTCCCTCAACCACATGTGTTTTGGAATTCGTTAAGCTATTTCAACACATATCTTGTCACATGGGTTATCTTGCTCACGCACATTTTTATTATTGTTATTGCCTGAATTTGTTTTGTTTTGCCGCTCTATTCTGTTTTAAGAGGGTTAGAGAGATAAGCAAACAAACAAACAAACAAAAAATCTTCTGATCTCCTTTACTCGGCTCTTGGCTTCCTCATCCAGATCACAAACAGTATTGGATGGAGCTTGTAATGTGTAAACCAGGCTGTGGCTTGTCCTGTACCACATGAAACTTCATGAAGAGAGGTATCTTTATCTCCTTGACTTTACTGTGGCCACATCAGTCTTCTCCGTGCTGACTATGCTAAATTCTGGCTTGCTTTAGGGCCTGTACTGATGCATCTCCATGCATTTTCAACTTTCTTTCCTAACACTTTATCTGGTGAAATTCTCTTTCTCGTTTTCCTGGACACTTGCCTACCATGGATAGATAGCTCTTCACCCTGTACCAGGAACCTGTTGGCAACAAACCACCAACACATCAGACAAGATTTGTTTAAACCCAAAAAGTCTGGAAAGAATCCTATATTTTCAAATACCACACAGAAATCTTTATCCTTGAAGGTAAAATAAAGAATTTAAAATGGACTGAGTGAAGACCACAACAAAGTCTTAAAAAATTGCACAGAACACAGGAGAAATAACAGTGGGAATACAGATAGAAATTGGAAAATTGATAAGCTGTATCAATCAAGCTGTCTCACTGTAGAAGGCAAAGATACCTACTTATTTGTAGTTTGGCGCTATCCACATGAAATCACCCCATCACTTTCTTACACCTTGTCCCCTATACATTTTTCATATACAGTAGTTCTTAGGATGTAGAATTAAAACCTACTAAATACATAGGTAAAAATGTGTGGATTTGTATGTCCCTGGGTGTCATGGGGATGATAAAGATTATTCCCACTCCATGATAATAATAACAAAATACTGCACATCAGATATTCTGAAAGGTAAAAACTATGAACTAGTAATATAATTTGTTAGGAGAATCCCAAATGTTAGCATGGGTATTTTGGGCCAAAATCAGGTGCAGCTTCAGTTTCAAATTTGGCCTTAATATACACCATTTTTGTTGTTCTAGTGTATCCAGTAAATCTGGAAGAATTTTTTAAAAAAATCAGCCTTTGATTTAGGAAGCTTGAAATCTGAATGACAAGCCTTCAGTATCATTTCTTACATCCCTAAACTTATTCAAGGGAATGATAGTGTGAACACAGAGATTGGCATGGAACTTAATTAGCATTATTTAGCGATAGACATGCAATGTTTGTGCAGGTCACTGTCTTCACGATTTGGATACATTTTTAATACTTTTATTGGTGCATTATAGTCCTACATCATAATGCAGTTCATAGTGATAGTGACATACATGCAGACAACACTTGGTGGGTTGTCCCCTGGCTCACTCTCCACCCCATCTTCCATATACAGGGTATTGAGATTGACATTGGTATTCTCACAAATGTACATAATGTCAATGGGAGTGATTCCTTTATTTATTCTCCCTCTTCCTTCCCCTTCCCCTAGACCATCTCCCTGGCTCCACTGTAGTTTTTCTTCCATCATCTAAAGTCCCTCTAGTATCCTGATTATTTCCCAGCTTCCCCATATGAGAGAAAGCATATGACCCTTCACTTTCTGTGACTGGCTAATCTCACTTAACATAATGTTCTCCAGGTTCATCCATTTTCCTGCAAATGACATAATTTTGTTCTTCTTTATTGTTGAGTAGAATTCCATTCTGTGTATATCCCATAATTTTGTAATCCATTCTTCTGTTGATGGACACCAAGGTTGGTTCCATCATTTGGCTATTGTGAATTGTGCTGCTATAAACATGGGTATGCATATATTATTATAATATTCTGATTTCAATCCCTTTAGAAAGATACCCAGGAGTGATATAGCTGAATCATATGGTGGATCCATTCCCAGCTTTCTGAGGAATCTCCACACTGATCTCCATAGTGGATGTACTAATTTGTGATCCCACCAACAGCATAGAAGAGTTCCTACTTCCCCCATCCTCACCAGCATTTATTGTTGTCCGACTTCTTGATTGCCATTCTGATTGTACAAATTTTTTTTTTGATACTGGGGATTGAACTCAGGGACATTCTACCTCCAAGCTACACCCCCAGCCCTATTTTTTTTCTTCATTTTTTGAAACAGGGTCTCACTAAGTTGCAGAGGGCCTCACTAAGTAGCTGAGGCTCTTATTGTACAAATTTTTATCTTTGAATAATGTATCACATTGCTTGTGCACCTTAGGGATATTCTTTTCTGCTTCTTTGTGTATTAATCATTTCCATTCTTATAAAACAAGTGTTTCTACTTATTTTTGTCTCGCAAACTTCAGTTTTCTGCTTATAATAGAAGGAGTGAAAATATGAAAATTTGTCATTTGCACATAAATTCCAAAGAGCTTACTCTCTACATAGTTGGATAAGTAGATTTGTGTTGGGGCTCAAGAATATGAATTTTTAATATGAACCTGCCAGTGTCTTCTCATCAAGCACTTCAGGGATGATAACTGGCCACTGCTAACACATATTTGAAATCTTGATGTTATGGATCCATCTAGAGAGTTCGTCTATCAGCAATGAGGCTAAGGTGAAAGTTATTCCATTTGCTCAAAAACAATGAAAGGGACATTTTTTTTGTGTGTGTGTATAGCCGCAAGTTAGGAAATGATGGGTTTTCAAAAGAGCGCAACTTTGCATTTTAACTGGCAAACTGAGTTTTGTATTCATTGTATTCAGTTTTGTATTGATCCAAACTGAACAGAGGGTATAGACAGGGATATGGTTATGATAACAGATTAGCTATCAATCTCAAGATGAGTAAGCCATGGGAGAGTCGTAATATCACAGTAAAGACAGAAAAGGGGTTGTGATCAGACTGAGTGGGAGGAAACACACACAGAACTGGTAATAGGCCATTGATTTCAGGAGCAGTTGGTACTGTTACAACTTGCCAATGGCTACTGTCTCAGGGCAGTGACTACCTGCACTCCGCCATGGATTTAACCAACTGTGTACTTGTGTCTGCATAGAGTTTGGATCTGGGATATTCTCCAAGGGCTAATGTGTTGAAGGGTTAGTCCCCAGCTGGAGGCGCTCTTGGCAGGTGCTGGAAACTGAAGGGGGTGGAGCCTAGATGGAGAAAGTAGGTGACTGAGTGTGTGCCTGGAATGGAATATCTTCTCCCTGGACCTCTCTCTCTCTCTCTCTTTCTCTCTCTCTCTCTCCCTGGACTGCTTCTCTCTCTCTCTCTCTCTCTCTCTCTCTCTCTCTCTCTCCTCTCTTTCTGTTTGTCATGAGGTGAGCAGCTCTGTTCTACCACATCCTCTTGCCATGATGTTCTGCCTCAACCACAGCCACAGTGGGGGGGGGCAAGTGACTGTGAACTGAAACCAGGAGCCCAAATATTTCCTCCTTTAAGTTGTTTTTCACAGGCATTTTGTCACAGTGACGAAAAGCTAACACAAATAATAACTAGTTGCCGTTATTTGCTTAACAAGGCAGAGGTTTCCAGTAAGAAGAGTTACCTTAAAAGTCTAGTTTCTTTGCAGCTTTCTTGTGGTTAACACTGATGATTAATGGCATTGTCTCATTATCTCCAATACAACTGCATATTGTATTGGATAAGTTAATATTTAATAAGCCCTTAATATTATTCATTTATAGGAAATGGCAACAAAAATACCTTGCCATCAAAAATTAATATTTCCTGCCAACTATATTCTTATTTGACTTAGTTTTGAATTATCCCAAAACAGCCACTTCTCCGAGTTTGTGGCCCTGGGTTTTATGGAAAACATATTTTAATAATTATTATTAGTTTAGCCTTACATCAAAAGATAATTTTTCAAAATAAGAATCATTAATGATTATGAATGTCTGTAAAATAGATAGGAAGACAGAAAACTTGAGAGCTATAAATTTAGAAAGTAGGACTGGATTTGGATCTATTCTAAATTCTGTGATTATATGATTCCATGATCTTTGAGTAAGATTCGTTTCTTGTTTTGCTTGTTAGTAAACTATATTTTCACCTTTAATATATCAAAACAGGGACAGATAAGATTTTTCTTTTTTATATTCTTTTTCTAATGTTTCTTATTGACTAGATAATTCACGCAGGGAGAACAACAAGCCTTTTTTTCCACTGAGATATATTCTTCTTAATTAATTTTGGTCCTGTAGACCTAAACCTAATCTTCCCTTGCTTCCTCCCAATTGTTTTGCTTCCTTTTATATTTGATTCATCACATTTCTGGAGTGATTTCTTTCTTTTGTCTGTGAGGTTCTTCTACTCTGATCCTTCTTTTCCCCCTCTTGGAAATATTTAAGTAGGTGACAACTAAGAACTGTGATAATTTGCATCTATCACCTGTAGCTCAAAGTCTCACCGCCCACAGTTTTCCCAGGGCATTACACAGTGGAATTGTTACAGACATCTAGGTTACTTCTGCCAATATTCTTGAATCCTTCTATTTGCTTTAGTCTTCTCCTTTAGACTGAACACTAAATTATTACCCAGTCTTTAGTAGCTATTTTGTCCTCCTGTTAGGGATAACTTGAATATGAACGTGGTCAATTTGCTGAGGCTGAATTAGAAATTCCAACATAAAAGATAGATGCCTGATTCGTATTTAATTCCTTTCCCACTCAATATTCTGTCTCTAACATGAAATTATTTGGGGGAAGAAAGCCTAATTTTTCTCTGATTTTATTTAGCAATCTCAAAAGTAAATCCACAATATTTTCATTAACAAGTATCTATATAGCAACAGTTATTACTCTTACCTAGCATTGCTAAACCACTCTGGGGCTCAGTGTGACTTAGTGGTGGAGGAGACAGACACTGGGAGCAAGTCACCTGGGGCATACCACTGCTCCACCACTTCTTACTAGGTGACTCATGGCCATGGTTTCTTCTGTAAATGGAGGAATGCTATTTTCAAACTCATAGCATGAAGTGTACTATTCCATATAATATATTCAAGAATGGTACCTAGCACATTCTCAATACTACACACACAAAAATCAAATAACCAGATTTAAAGATAGACTAAAGATCTAAATAGACATTTCTCAAAAGAAGACCTACAAATGGCCAACAGGTATATTAAAAAAAAACCGTCAACATCACTAACTATCAGGGAAATAAGGTACCACCTCATCCCAGTTAGAATGGCTATTATCCCAAAGACAAAAAATAATAAATATTGACTAGGACATAGAGAAAGGGAAACTCCATTGGTGTTGGGAATGTAAATTCATACAGCCATTGTAGAAAACAGTATGGAGGTTACATAAAACTTAAAATAGAATAACTGTATGATACTTTAGTCCCACTACTTGCTATATATACTAAAGGAAATGAAATCAGTATGTCAAAGCGACACCTATAGTCCCATGTTCATTGCAATCATGTCAATGCAGCATTCATTATTCATAGTAAGAAGAATATGGAATTGACTTAAATGTTCATCCATGAACAAATGGATAAAGATAATGTGGTATATATTCACCATGGAATACCATTCCCCCCAGAAAAGTATGAAATCCTGTCATTTGAGACAATATGGATGGAGCTTAAGAACATTATGTTAGGTGAAACAAGCCAGGCACAGAAAGATAAACACTGCATGATCTCATTTATATGTGGAATCTTAGGAAGTTTATCTAATATAAATTGAGAGTAGAAGAGTGGTTACCATTGACTGGGGTGGATTAGTGGCGGGAGAGGGGTTCATTGGTCAATGCTAAAATGTTATGGCTAGACAGTAGAAATAAGTTCTGATATTCTATGGTATAACAGGGAGAATATAATTAAAATGCATTGCATATCTCAAAATAGAAGAGAAGATTTTGAATGTACTTATGATTAAGAAATTATAAAAGTTTAAGGTGATGGCTGTATTAATTACCTTGAGTTGATCATTGTCCAAAGTATACATAAATCAAAATATCACAATGTACCTCATAAACATATAAAAATGTGTCAACCAAAAAATTAAGTTAATAAATATTTAAGCATTATGCTATTTCCAAAACATGCTAAAGTTCTCTAGACAAAAAATTATCTTCCAGTAGTTTAAATTATAAATGAAAAAAAAAACATAATTACATATAATTTCAATGTGATTGGAAGATTATGTTTGACCCAGTGTTAACCTTGGGGATTGATTCAGCAACTTTTTGTAGTCCTTTTTTTCTCTTACATCACAGAGGCAAGAGTGATTAATGTAAATTTTCCTCAAGAGATGGAGAAAAGTGTTACCTTGCATATTTGGGGGAAGTTAACCTTCCCATTTTGTCTCTTGTTCTCCACCAGGTATACACCCTTAGGATGCATACGTAATCTCTTGCACAGATGCTCAAAATGGACTCTCTATTCCAGAGCAAAATAGTTTCTTATTCACAGTTCATAGGAAAGAAAAATCACCTTAGTTAACCAAACTGTTTCCTCTTTTGTGTTCTACATATATCTAAGAAGAGTTTCTGTTTTTTCAATTAAAAGTACAATAAGGTAAAATTAGGTGTATCTAGGAAGAGAAATAACTGTTGTGCAACTTCTTCAGAGATGGAGGAGTTTATTTCTAAGTAGAGATTCTGTGAGTGGAAGGGACTTTCACACATGAAGTACATTTCTGCTGAATAAATAATGAAAAAACATTTGAATGTTTGAAAATGGAGAGGTAAAAAGTAGAAACACAGAGAATAAATATGGAAGCAGAATTCCAGACAGAAGAATCTAGAAGACAGTGGGAACAGAGGTGGAATATTGGACCATGTGATCCAGATCAGAGAGTTCCATTAAGATAATACAAGATAGACCTAAGAAACATACTGCATAGAAAGAGACGTACTCATGTGAATTAATTCAAGACTATTATAAGGAAATGAATAAACCAAGTGACACTGGCAAATTGATTTCAGAGGAGGAAGAGGTCAAAGTAGACCAGAGTAACCTGAAAGGACTTCATAGCAGTTTGAGCTGGCCTTGAATGGTAGGGGATTTGAGGACGGACCATGGCAGATCAAACAGGAGAACTGTTTTCCCTTTTATGCCCATGCAGTATACATCTCCTGGGATTTTTCTTTTTGCGGTACCGGGGATTGGACACAGGGGCGTTCTACCTCCGTGCTATACCCCCGGCCCTATTTTTTATACTTTATTTTTGAAACCGGGTCTCACGAAGTTGTGGAGGGCCTCACTAAGGAGAGAGAGAGAGAGACAGAGAGACAGAAAGACAGAGAGACAGAGAGACAGGGAGACAGGGAGAGAGAGCGCTGAGGCTGGCCGCGAACCCAGATCCTCCGGTCTCCACCTCCCAAAGTACTGGGATTACAAGCGTGCGCCACCACGCCAGGCTCTCCTGGGATTTTTCATGAAATATAATGTTTTATGGTCACATATGTTTTGGAAATACTTTCATTCTTTCCTCCTTTACACTGTCATTGGAATTTAGAATATTTTAGTTCATGAAAAAAATCCTAGAGAAAATTAAATTTTATACTTTTGTTTCATATAATGATTACCTAATATTTTGATCATGTAATCTGTTGTCTCTGTTCTGGGAAATTTACTTTGGGAAGAAAAATTCCATACACTAGACAGAAAGAGTTATCAATAAGAAAGAAAAACTTGTAAGAAAAAACAATTATCACAATAAGACAAAGTTACCTATGCCACAGATATTTCTGGGCCACTTGGACTTTTAGGGCCCAAGTCTTGCTTAATGACAAAGAGATCAATTTTTTTCTATAGCTTATTATCTTTCTCCTTAAGTGTTACTGACAGGTGAGCCCATGTGTTTAGGAATGTTCACACATTTTGAACTCTGGACTTTTTTAAGCAGCCAGGGCCAAATACTGCAGAGGTCACAGATGGCACACCTAGTCTTATCATTCACAGTTATGGATGTCACGTCCTCGTGTCTAGAGATATCATTAAAGGATAGCCCTCAAACCCCTGTGGAAAAAATTTTATCAGGTGCTCTAAATTAGCACAGCCATATAATTCCAAGGTAGTGACTCTTAAAGATGCATGAAATTCTAATACTTCTATAAAATTTTCCAGCCAGCAATTTCATGTGGAGAATTCACTCAAGATCTTGAGGTCAAGCCCATCAAGACCAGATCTAGATACCGAAGACAATCATTGTAATGCTTATCTTCTATTTTTTTTAAATTTATCTCTTCTTTGGTGTTTTATGATGTTATCATGTTAATAGACATTTGTTACTTTTTTTTGTGGTGCTGAGGATTGAACCAGGGGCATTCTACCTCTGAGCTACATCCTGAGCCCTATTTTATTTTTTCATTTGGAAACAGGGTCTCGCTACATGGCCAAGGGCCTCCCTAAGTTGCCTAGGCTGGCTTTGAACCTAGGATCCTCATCTCAGCCTCCCGAGTACTGGGATTACAGTCGTGGGCCCCCGCTACTGACTCCACTTTTTTTTAAATTATGATAACTATAAAGATTCTCTCCTTGATTTGCACGTGGGTTTATACTCAAATTCTTTTGAGAATCACCCGTTTTCTTGATAGTAATTCTTTCAGTCACAGGTTAGTTTCCTTGGTGATTAGAATCAACCACTTTTTAGATGGTAAACAAAACATCAAGTCAGACATACGTAGACATAAGGTCATAGTTTCTTTTTTTTTTTTTTTGCGGTACTGGGGATTGAACCCAGGGACATTCTACCTCGGAGCTATACCCCCAGCCCTATTTTTTATTCTATATTTTGAAACAGGGTCTCAGTAAGTTGCAGAGGGCCTCACTAAGTAGCTGAGGCTGGCTACAAACCCGGATCCTCCTGTCTCAGCCTCCCAAATACTGGGATTACAAGCGTGTACCACCACACCCGGCTTAAGGTCATAGTTTCTACATAGCACTATGGGGCCTTTTTAAAAGAGCTAGTTTTTCACAGGACAAGAACTGGAAAATAGATGGACTTTTATTTAGGGGTTCTCTCAATTTTACAAACCTCACAAGAAAAGGTTCCTATCCGGACTCAAGTTCTTCTGTTTTATATTTGAAAAATGATTTTGATTTTATCTCCTAACATTGTAATACACATTTGATAAGTAGTTGCAAGTTATTACAGCACTATTTAATAATTGTATAGAGTTCATTTAGCTTAAAAATGACTGGTTGATTGGCCAATAATGGCTCATAATTACCTTCTAGCACAAAAAGCTATTAGCTACTAATCACAAATTAGGTGGAATGGGTACTAATAATCAGGATAATTCTTGATATAACCTAGGGCATATTTTGGCCCTCCATATTTCCATCTTCAAAAAACAGAGATCCTAAGATAATTTAGTTTCCAGAATTAGATAATAAAAGCCCACAAAATTTAATTATAATAACTTTATTGCCTTAAGGGAAATTTCATTCTGTTTCTTTGGTCTGAAACCTCTTTATTTCATGCTGTATGAAATGTCTGTAAAAATTATGTTATTTAAGGAAGGAGAGACTATTAGTACTGCCATGTTTAATAAGACCATAGAACTTCTTTTATGAGGGATTCATGAATTTGGGAAGTTAGTGATTTAAAATAAAATTTCTTTCAAACATTCTACTTTCAACCTATGTTGCCTTAGGGGGAAAACTTTGCACTTAAACCCTTTATGCCTCTGTAATATGATTAATAGTTATAAAAGTAAAGTAAAAACTAGAAGTAAGCCATTAAACTCAGTAATTTGGTTGATAACCCCATATTCTAAGACATTTTATACTGAGGAAGGAATTTGTTCTTATTTGTGACAACTGGCTTAGAGGAAGATCAGTCTCTGGTTATATTCCTTCTTTTAGTATTTATTTCAGTGCCCAAAGTGTGATCTCAAATGCCTTTGCATATTTTCTGCTTAAAATATCCAATAACTAATTTCCAACATAAATAACAAGAGATTCTGATTCTTAAAGATATCAGAAAAATCTGTCAACAGAAACTTTATAGTAGCCTTCCTTTATCCATGGCAAATATGTTTCAAGACATCCAGTTCATGCCTGACACTACGGATAGCACTTAACCCTATATGTGTTGTATTTTTTCTTATATGTACATACATAGGATAAAAATTAATTTATAAATTAGGTTCAATAAAAGATAAACAATAATAACTAATAATAAAGTAAAACAATGATAAGGCTAGATTATAAGAAAAGATAGATGAAAGTAGACTCTCTCAAATACCTGATTTACCATACTCTTCTTGTGATACTGTGGGATGACACCATGCCTGTGACATGAGACATAGCCCGGTGAATGGTATAGGATTGTGAGATAGCATTCGGCTGCTATGTAAAGGTTATTGAGCACCAATGTTGTGATATTACAATAATTGATCTGATAGTCACTTAATGGCCATATTGATTAACAGGTTGGAAACATATAATCCTTCCAAATTATATTTATTGCCCAATCTGACATCTGAATTAAGTAAACATTTACTACATAAAATTTATTAGCTGAGGTCAACAACTAATTTTTCAATTAGTGGGTTTTTTTTTTTGGTACTAGGGATAGAACACAGGGACATTCTACCTCTGAACTACAACCCCAGCCCCTTTTTTAAAAAATTTTGAAACAGGGTCTCCCTAAGTTGCTAAGGCATGCCTTGAACCTTTGTCCTCCCATCTCAAGTAATAGGATTATGGGTGTGTGCCACTGCACCTAGCTTGGAATATTTATCATATGCAAACTACTGAGCAATCGTTCATTTGCATGTATATTCCATTTCTTTAAAGATATTTTATTTACTATATATCAATATTTCACTTAAATATAGATTATAAATTTATAGTATATGGTACCTTTAAGACCATTATATTATATTATATGTTCATGTAAAAAGATTGTAGAATTTTTCACATATTGTATTGGATATGAATTATAGTCACATGAATTCATTGAAATATTTATTCATTTAGCCTTCTAAAACAACATTAGGGTGACAAAATTTTAGATAACTTCTAAATCTAAATTTAGGTCTTAGCAGTTTGGTTATTTTTGTAGTTTCTGTCTATAATTTTAAAATTGAATTTTAATTTGATTTATATTCTGAATCCTCAACTCCATCAGAATTATCTGGATATCTACAAAGTAATAAAGGGTTTTCTAATTTCTTAATCCAAATCATGGATAAAAGTAATAGTAATCTCTATTTTGCCTTCTGAAAATACCTGCCACTATGTATGTGATTCCATAAGGGAATGTCCAGACAATGTCTTTTTGTACACTTTCTCTACTCCTGTTACTAGATATAAAAGAGCACATGATAGATTTTCTTGTCTATTTGAAAATGAATAACTCATAGATTCAATTTTATTTTATTTACTTGGAAAATAACATTTTGTTATTGGTGCTATAGGTGAATTAGCTGAAGATGATACTAAACCAGAACGTGCAGAATTTGGGGTGTATGTGTAAAAGGAAGGAAGGAGCAAAAGAGCCCCCTTCTCCTCTCTTCTCATTTAAGGGATGAGACATCTAGAGGGGGCTGTCCTAGACCAATGAAAGCTCACATGAGGCAGCCAGAAGTAGAAAGAAGAAGGGAAGAACTGTAGTTTTCAATATGTATTGGAAGCATCTTGGAGTTTATTAAAATGAAGTCTCAGGCCCAACTCAGATTAAGAGGCATCAGAATCCACAAGTGATTCAACTGTCCACTAAAGTTGACACATAACTGCTTTAGAGAACACTGAAAATCGAGCTGGGTAGCAGTAACAAAAGGAAGTTGCGATCAGGGTCCAGGTAAAAGCCTGGGCATGAGCAGACCGGTCAGCCCCAGGCCTGAGTCATTCTGCATCTTTCACTCTCTCCTTCTAAATCTCACCAGTATCAATTTTGGTCAAAATGACTCAGGACATGAGGGAAATGAGAGTCTCTGCTCCCCTAGTCCCAGACTGGCCAAGTCGATACATCTCACAACACTATGTTATTCGTGGCAACAAAAAGAATTGCCTGGAAAATTTCCTTTATAAATTCTTATAGCCACCTATGGAATCCTTGGATTCCTATTTTGTCTTCGTAGACTAATATTAGATATATCAATGTAAATTACAAGTTTTCCATTTTGATACTTCCCACATTGCAGTTGAAGCTAACTTTTGTAAGTGAAAGTAAATATTTGACACACTGAAATATTAATGTCTTAGTGTCTCATAAATAATAGTCTATACTTGAATAGATCAAACTACAAAATTAGAGTTTGAAAAATCATATCCAGTGATTTACTTTCTGTATTTAGAATGTGACTAGTAATCATGGCATACAATGTAAAGTATATAATTTGAAGTAACCGCATCCTCTTCTCTACAGTTAGTTTAAGCTACCTAGGCTGTTTTTGCAGAGAGCAACCAAATGAAAAGCAAAAATAAAAAAATGAGTTGCATACATGCTGCATAAGAAACATTGAGTTTTTATTGATATTTGCTGTTATTTTGCTGAACTGCTTAGAGTTTAAAGATCACATAGCTAAAATCTAGTTTCATATTTGCTTTCTTGTTGTTAGAGGTCCTATTGGCATGATGTTTCAGAATCAAAACTCTAACTTCAAAATAATGTGAGAGCCGTACCTCACAGAAAGTAAGGGAGAAAAAATATTCGAAACTCATAAAAATGATGCACTGTCAACCCTTTTCTATGTTTTTAGTACTTTATACTGCAGTGTTATGAATACATGCTCTTCCATTTTATGATAAATAAAATTGGAACAGCTGGTGTCGCATAATTCCAGTTTCAAGAGAGCCATACTGAATGTAGAGGATCTCCCATTCTTCCTGTACTTCAGCCTTTCCCCCTCTATTGTAAACTCTTGCTGCTGTGAAGAGGCCTACGTATCTATCTGTAATTATTAGGTCTTTTATGAAGGCATTCATACTTAGAGATATTAAAAAGAGTTTCATTGGAAGATGTACATATGCATGAACAGTATTGTGAACCCATTTCCTTGCTTTCTTTTGGAGTATTCTGGGAGATGCATAGTTGTGACTATGCCAATTTCCTGAATCACATTGTTATAATATGGAGGGTTTAGGCCCCCAAATTTCTTTGCAAATGTTGTGGGGCTTGTTACTCTGTATTTTAAAGTAAGATTTCTGGATAAAGGTGGCGTAATAACCTTCTCGATAAGGGTGGTGTAACATGTTTCCACCTCGGTTGTCTCTCGATATTTCATTAAAGTGGGAGAAAAGGGCTTTTTATGCAACATGTTAAAAAGGACAGAGAAAGAGAGACAAGAAAAAAGCAATAACATTTTAGAAGTACAAAGCAGATGTAGGAGTTGACTGGCTTAACAGGCCTAAGAAAGCTGAATCCTATGATGGCAGCCGGTAAAGCTGAATGAGTTGGCTATACAACCCCCAAAGGCCCAGGCATCGGTGACGGTCAGACTCGCTGTGTTACAAAGAAGGAGGTTGTTCTGAAGTCTGATTAAAGATCACAGGTTCTCTCTCTTGCTCTTTTCCTACTCCTGCCCCCCTTATCTCCTCTCCTAGTCCCTTTTCTCTCTTACACACACACACACACACACACACACACACACACATACACACACACACCCCAGGATTTGTGATGTCCTCATGATTACCTAAAGATGTGTACAATCAGATTGACCAGCTGGCACAAACATTGGAAGAGCTTTTAGGAAAGAAAACAAATTATCTGAAAAATATATAGGAGGAAGATGGAAGATCCTCAAACTCTGTCCACTCCCTGTGAAACCAGGATGATAATACAGTTATTCTGTGTTATCCCAGAGTTGTCTCTTGTCTGAAATGCCTGGGCCTAAGTATTGGCTGGCCAACTGCAGAATCCCTCACATACTGTTAATGTGTCGGAAGGAAATACAGACACTGGGGAAGTGGTCAGCAGACCCCTCAGTGTTCTTTCACTGAAACGCTGATCATCCCTCAAGGGTTCAGACGGTTACTCTTTTTCTTGCTACACACAGTGGGTCTTCTATGGGTGATGGTTTCCTCTGATAATATTGACAGGTCTGGTGATGAGCTGAACCTATAAGGGTAGCTCCCTAAGACACACCGATTTCTCCTAATAGCATCCTCTTTTTTGCAGGCTTTCTCGATCCCCGTACAGTAGGTAGAAAAAGACAGTCTATTTGCCACTTCAGATCAGGCATTGTGTGCCTTGTGAACAGTCCATACAAGCAGCCCACCTCCACTTTGCTTAACTAGACCCTGCTCTCTACACTACCAGTGGTCACCCCATAATTTTTCACTATCTTCCAATGTTTTTCTCCCTAAGTTCAGTGAATCTGGTTTTAACATTTACAGTTTGAGAGTGGAGTTGCAATCATGGGAAAGAGCAGAGAAATAAAAACTCATCTATCCAACACTAATCTTTAGATTGAGTTCCCACAAAAGGAGCAAGTTTCCTGGACTAATCCAGATTATAATGTCCAATCTTGATCAGTCAATGACCAATTTGGAGCCAAATATTGCGTATAAAACCTAGACACATCCTGAAAAAATGATTAGCCACAGTACTTTTTGAGGAGAAGAAAAAAATCATTGTTCAGTAAATAGGTTATAGAATTTAATAGTCACAATAAAATCCTTATTTTGTATCTAATTTAAGTTGTAATATAACCACATTAAATTTCTGGGTGGGATAGAAAATGTGTGTATGCATGCAAAGAGGCCAAGCCCTCCTCTTTCACAATGATGTCATAACCAAAGACTAAAATTTAAAAATAAAGGAAAATTATAATTTCTTATAATCCCTTTTTTTAAAAGATGGGATAATTGGCTGAGAGAATTAGCAGTGATTGTCTCTGATGAATAGAAATGAATAAGGAAGAGGAATGGCTCTTCCATCACAGGCCATGTGGAATTATTTGACTTTTTTAAAATGTGCTTTTATTCATGCATTATAGTCTCACATCACAATGAGAATCAAGTTAACAGTAGCATACATGCACAAGCACTTGGTGCCCCCGCCTCCCTCCCCACCTCAATACAGAGCACTGAGATTGACGTTGGTATATTCTCACATGTACACATGGTCAATGGTAGTAATTCCATTAGTGAACTTCATTCTTCCCCTTCCCCTTCCCTGACTCCACCTCCCTGCCTCCACTGAGGCTTCTACACCCTTGTCTGGAGTCCCTCTTGTATACCAACTACTCCCTAGCTTGTGCATATTAGAGAAAACATATGACCCTTCTCTTTCTGTGATTGGCTGATCTCACTTAACATAATGTTCTCCAGGTCCTTCCATTTTCTTATAAATGATATTATTTTGTTTTTCTTTATTGCTGAGTAGAATTCCATTGTGTTTATTTCCCATAGTTTTGTAATTGATTTGTCTGATGATGGACACCTAGGTTGGTTCCATAATTTGGCCATTGTGAATTGTGCTGCTATGGACATGGGTATGCATATATTACTGTAGTTCTCTTGTTTCAATCCCTTTGGAATGATACCCACTGGTGGTATAGCCAGATCATATGGTGGGTCCATTCCCAGTTTTCTAAGGAATCTCCACACTGATCTCCATAGTGGTTGAATTATTTTGCACTCCCAATAACAGTGCAGAAGAGTTCCTATTTACCCACATCCTCGCCAACATTTATTGTTGTTTGACTTCTTGATGATTACCATTTTGATTGGGGTTAGATGAAATCTCAGAGTAGTTTTGATTTGCATCTCCCTGATTGCTAATGATGTTGAACATTTTTTCATGTATCTATTGGCCATTTGTATCTCTTCTTTCATGAGGTGTCTATTCAATTCAGTGGCCCATTTCTTGATTCGGTTATTCGTTTTTAGTGTAAAGTCCTTTAAGTTCTTTGTATATCCTAGATATTAGTCCTCTGACAGAGGGATAGCTAGCAAAGATCTTCTCCCATTCCATTGGCTTTCTCTTTAGGCTCTTGATGGTTTCCTTTGATGAGCAGAAACTTTTTAGTTTAATGCTATCCCATTTATTAATTCTTGTTTTAGTTTCCTGGGCTTTGGGGGGTCTTGTTGAGGAAGTTTCTACCTGTGCCTATATGTTGGAGTGTTGAACCTATGCCCTCCTCTAGTAATCTCACAGTCTTTGTTCTAACTTCCAGGTCTTTTAATTGGGGAGTTAAATCCTTTGACATTCAATGTTATTATTGAGATATGATTTTGGTTTCCTGTCATTTTGAGTTCTATTTTCTGTTTGATGTAGTGTCAAATCTCCTTACTTATTTGCCCACCTGGTGGAGTTCACCTCTTCTCTGGTTCTGGAATTTGCTTGTTTTTTCTTCTTAGTGTTTTATTTCTTTTAGGATTTTCTCTAGTACTGGCTTGGTCCTCATGAATTCTTTAAGTTTTTGCTTGTCTTTGAATGTCTTTATTTCGCCATCAATTTTGAACGATAACTTTGCGGTCTTCAATTCATTTATTGACTCCTTCATTTTGTTCAAAGTTTCTTTCTGGTTCTTTCTTAGAGCCTCAATTTCCTCCTTCATCTCCTGTATGCTTCCTTTGAGGCCTTTCATCATTCTGAAGATCAGAACTCAGAATTCTCCATTTTGCATTTCCTGCAGATCAATATCAGTAATCTCCCTTGTGGTTGCGTTGTGAGAGTTTCTTGTTTCCTGGCTGTTCCTCATTCTTGTATTTTCGGTGTTCTTAATTTTGTGTTTCTGTTGTCTCGGCATCTTCTTCCTTTTTTGTGTGTAAGACCTGTGTCTATTTGTTATCCCTGTATAATAAGGTCTATGCTGGGGGTATATATTTGTCTCTACCCAATCTGACTCATATAACCAATCTCTTGGGTTTGTCCCTCAGAACCTCTTTAGCTAGATATAGTTCTTAGTGCAGGCAAAGAGGAGTCTCTGATTTGCCAGCAGCTGCCATGCTCTCCAGACCCAAATTCTACTGGGCTAGAGACTGTGATATTCTGTTCAGAGCCTGCAGCCTGCTGGTTGGGGTTTAATGCCTGACAGTCACCACTGCTGCTCTGCTGATTGTGAGCCCTTGATACTGCAGAGCCCTGAGCTCTGGCCTCTGTGGCCAGTGGGCTTAGGCTCAGCAAAGCTGGTGATTGCTATGTTCTGAGCTTGTGGCTTGGCTCGCTGTGCTTTGGTGACCCCTTGTATGCTGCCCCTGATCCACTTGTTAAGATCATGTGAGGTACTGTCATTTACTGGCATTCATGCATGCCAACTATAAACTCTGTTGGCAGCAAGAGTGTCCAGTTCCCAGCCTGAAGTTATGATCGATCGGGGCCCTACCGGGACTCAGGTCTCTTGGCCTCCAGTGCAGCCTGAGCAAGATGACACCGCTGTTACTCTCCACCCACTGCTCAGGGTCTGGTGGGGAGAAATTGTACAGTTCCGAGCCTTGGGTTTGGGTGGCTCAGTCCTCTTGGTCCCCGAGGCACCTCTGCTGTTCTGGGCACCGCAGTCGCATGCACCCTCTCTGGTCTCTGTTGGTGCTCACAGTGCCCAAATGCAGCCAGGCACAGGTTTGTTGCTTTCCGAGCTTGTACCTCAGTGAGCTAAGCTGTTTCCCCCACCCAGCATGGTTGGGTACCCCGTGTTGGTCCCTGGAGATGCAATGGGCTCTGTACGCTGCGGGCTGTGCGGATGTCTCTAGGGGCTGTCTGCCTGTTTGCTTCTATGCTGTGTCCATCCTAGCCCCCACCGCACATCTACACGGGTGACTTGCAAAGTCTCAGACCCACGCCAGTCTATTTCCTGGCCACACACACCTCTGTTCCCTGTGGGCACTGTGGTGTTCTCTCTCCTACTGGGATGGCCCCATAACTTAGGATCGATCGGGCTGTTGGGACAATCAGCCACTGGGATGACCCCATGCTGAGGTGGCCATTGAGAAGAACTCACAATAGGCCATCGGGGCGCTCGGCTACCTGTTCACTCGGGCATCAGGGTGCTCGGCCTCCAGGTGCTCCTGCGCCACGACGACAGGCCACCGGGTCACTCGGGCGCAGGGATGCTTGGCCACTTGGGTGAACCCACGCTAGGACAGCCTCTGAGACAAACTCACGATCTGCTGTTGGGATGTCCCAACGGAGTTCTGCTCTGGCTCCCTGCCCCGAATCACTGATGGAGGAGGTGGGCTATGACATCCTGGGGTGGGGGGGGATGGCTCCTTTCCGAACCTGCTGTCATAGGGTTGTGGGATTCTGTGGGATTCTGTGGCTGGTAGTCTCTATGTCTGTGAAGTCACTCTCAGGTTGTTGGTTATTGGTTTTAGGTTCTTCTTTGGATGTGAAATGTTAGTTCGGAGCCTCCGAGGAGATTTTGAGACAGGCTCATCTAGGGAATCCTATTCCATTGCCGTCTTGGATCTCATCCCCAGAATTGACTGTGTGAACTAAGTGCTATGCTTTTGCTGAGACATACACACTCAATTACACACGTGTTGAAATGGAAAAAATCATATTGTAAGGCTGAGCACATTTGTGAAATAGGAGAGAATGCTGTCTCTGAGGATAATTACTCGTCAGAACTTCAGTAAGGACTTTGTTACGTATCCTCTTTGCTTGTTTCCTGAAGATTTTATTGTCTACAACTGACTCTTTAATGGTGTTGTATGAAACCGCTGGTTCTCATACATCATTTACGTTCATGGTGGCTCTTCAGTATTGAACAAATAATTATTGTCTATCTGAATGCCAATGAGTAGTTGTTTTCATAGATGTCTTTTTGTAATCATAAAATTGTGCATTTTCTAAATCATTTCGAAAGCACAAATCCATTATGATAAACTTGTGTATGTTTATTCATAACTATTAGAAATGCTTTGAGAGAATTTTTACAAATGAACAAGTGAATATATTTTCATCTTATGCAAGTGGATTAAAAAAAATATCTTTGTTGTGCTGGGAATTAAACCCAGGGCATGCTAGGCAAGTGCTCTACCACCCACAAGTGGAATTTCTAACTTTTTTGTTTTAGGTACTGGGGATTGAACTAATGGGCATTCAACATCCAACCTATACCCCAAGTCCTTTTTATGTTTTGTTTTGAAAAAGGATCTTGTTAAGTTGCTGAGGGTTTTGCTAAGTTTCTGAGGCTGGCCTCGAACCTGCCATCCTCCCATCTCAGCCTCCCAAGTAATGAGATTATAGGCTTGTGCCACTGCACCCATCAAATTTCTAACTTTTAATTCCTTAGTTATCATAGATAAGTATCATCAGTATTTTATATTTGGAACATATCATTCTTTATTTTTAAGTTAAGAAAATAATATCAAAACAATTGAATTAGAACCCAACAATTCCTTGTTTCAAAAGTGTGTACGTTTGCAAAAGTTACTTCTTTGGGCTTCAGTTCCCTCAACAAAAATGTAGATAATATCTGTCTTGCATAATTATGGTAGAGATCAAATGAGCCGATCTCTGGAGAGCACTGAGATCAATTCCTGACACATAGGATGCATTTCACACACTTCATAGTGCCACCTTCCTGTTTTCTTTATGACACAAGCTCTGAGATTGCACTGTAAATTTGGGTCCTGGTTTACACTTCCATTTGGGAAAATGATGACAATTTTATAAAGAATAACTAGCAATACAGAGGAAAGAAATAAATGCAGAGTACAGAAAAAGAACAACAAATGCTCTAAAGAAAGTTGAGAAGGAAGAAATGACCTTTTCAAACTGTTCAGTTTTTCTTTTTTTTTTTTTAATTTGGTACTGGGAATTGAACCCAGGGGCATTCTACCTCCAAGCCACACACCCAGAGCCCCTTTTATTTTTTGTTTTGAAACAGGGTCTTGCTAGGTTGCTGAGAATCTCACTACTTGCTGAGGCTATCCTAGAACCTGTGATCCTCTTGTCTCAGCCTACCAGGTACTGACAATACAGGCATGCTCCACCACACCAGGTTAGAGTTCAGGTTTTCTAAGCAAAGAGAACCCATTAAAAAAATAAACAGATCCTAAAGCTGGAGACCTCTGGACAAATTTAAAGGTTCCCCTTCCCCCAAGAGCTATTTGGTTATATTCCAGAGTCGAGAAGGGAGACCTGAGGCCCTTTCGGAGAAGGGAGACCTGAGGCCCTTTCGTCGTTGACCCTCCAGTCTTTTCCCTCCTCAAAAGATTTGCTTGTGTTCCAGAGTAAAAGGCATATTCATTCTCTCTCTCTCTATCTCTCTCTCTACCCCTGCTCTATACACACACACACTTGTCTGTCCCTCCCTCTCCCTGCCTTCCTCTCCTCCCTCTCTCCCTCCTACAGGGTCTATGAGCTGCTCAATCCTTTGAACATCTGGCTCTCATCTATCACCCTGTGAAGAATGCACCCAGGAAATGACAGCCTTACAGTGCTTCTCTGGCTGCTATCTTAGCTGTGGTAGTAATTGATCTGCATCCCTGAACCAAGAGTTTGACGTCCTCTCTCTACAGTGTACATAGGTGAAACTGTGGCAGGCCAGCTCATCATCTTGCAAGTGGGGTATTCTCAGACACGTCCTTCATAGTTTATTTATTTGTTTTAATTTTTTTACAGCTAATTCATGTGGAGACAAGAAATATTATAAAACTAGGAGGACGGATTGATATGGGACTTGATGTTTGAGGAATAAGAAAGTGAATCATAAAAGTGAAGAAAATACAAGAAACTTGGACCCCAGTTTATTAGACACATTTATTTTATATAAAAATGTTCAACATGGAAAATGCACTGAAAAAGAATGTCCACCCTAGATCCAAGTAACTTTGAATATCCTAGGAAGCACATTTCTTTCAGAATGTAACCAGCCAGGGTATGCTCAGCCCATACTGTGCTCTAAATATAATGGAAAGCCCTGCAGACTAGAATCTCTCTTAACAAATAAATGAAAGACTGATATTTCTTTAGCCAATGATAAAGTAAATAATTAAAAGATAAATATGCATTAAAAGACATCTACATCTTTAATATTTAAATTTATATCTTTCATTCACCAGGCTCTGTATATAGAATTGGGATGTTTTATTTAATATGCAAGAGCTGTTTCACTCTAAATAAACCTATAATTTAAAATATGCAATGGACATTTTTAGTTTCTGTAAAAAAGACTCAGAATTTAAAAGAACTTGGAAATCAATCTGAATACAGATTACTTCAAAATTTTATGAATTTTCCTAATCTTTTATAATTACCTTGGTGATCCCTAACTAAAATGACATTTTTGTATATTAATTTGTTACCATTTTTTCTGAAGCATTTAGTTTTTTGAGAAACATTTCTTTACATATTTATATTTCTCCAGTTTGCAATATAAATTAATTATAATAACACATGCAGTAGTTCTAAAAGTGTTAAAAGATTTCTGGAAGTAAAAAACGTATGGATGATCTAGTGAGAAATCCTTTCTCACGCCTTCAGTTTGTCTCACTAGGTTTCACTCTCAGAGTGGATTTTGTCGATGAATCTAGGTAAACATTGGTTATATGTTATTTATTTATATTTTTTTCTCTTTCTTTCATTAATGTGTTATAATTTTCAGTATGTAGACCTTTACCTCTTTGGTTAATTTTTTTAATTGAAAGGAAGAAATAAAATTCTCCCTTTGTAGCTGGCATGATTCTATATATAGAAAACCCTAAGGATGCCATAAAATCCAGTAGAACTAATACATTCAGTAAAATTACAAGATATAAAACTAGTATACAACATTCAGTAATGTGTCTTTACATGAACAACAAACTGTCCAGAAAGAAAGTCAAGAAAATAATCCTATTTCAAATATCAACAAAAATAAGTAACTTAGCATTCATGAAATTATAATTAACCTCTCTCTCAACTATTATACTTGGCTAGGGATGTTCTTTCCCTACGTAATTGGTCAACTACCCCTCTCAATATACAAACTCAAATGTGGTCCTAGCACTGCATACCTAGAATATTTTGACATGTATCCACTGTGAGGACAAATTAATCATTTTAAATCAATTACATATATTCTAAGTATAGTTTAATAATAAGCCATATTGTTTTATGTAATTTTTCCCTTATACATTTAGTGTAAGCATTTTTATTTCTAAGTTAAAGCTTGTCTGATGTGTAAAATATTGTGTGATAATTGACCTTTATTCTAATAGGTAATTTTTTCTTTAACTTCAGACTTTGATATCAAATAAAATCACCATTTTTTAAAAAGTCATATTTCTGATCTAAATCAATAAATGTTAATTAAATACTTGTTAAAACAAAGCAAAATAAAGTAAGACATAATTTCTTTTTTTAAAGATAGAATTTATGTGAAGTAAAGAAATATATATATAGAGAGAGAGGTAGATGTGCGTTTAAAATAACATCACAATATAAACATGTCCTGTAAGAATGATTAGGTGCTCTTTTACAATTCTTTCCTTACAGCAGGGTTTGAGAGAAATTGGTAAAAAGGCTATCATAGTTTGGGAGGGTTATTATAGCCTCAGAGAAGGTGGGAAATAAGGAAAATTATACATATATTTTGGGCTCCTGTATGTATTTTGCCTACATATTTTACCTATGTACCTATCTTGTCAAAGAGGTTTCTAGGGAAAATGGAAATAAGTGAAAAGGAGTTTTCTTTTCTGCATGTTTTTTTTACCAAAAATTTCCAGAGATTGAAAAGTTGAAAACATGCTTTTTTCCCCCAAAAAAAGATTTCTTCCAATGTCAGAAGACAGCATTATTGTACATTATGATATTCAGTCTACAGTTTCCTTTTCCAGTAGGTTCAAGAATCATTATTACACCAATTTTAGAAATAGAGGCAACCAATTACTGAGTGGCCCACATACTTGTGCGTGATTATGCAAGAAGTAAGGAATCAAGTTTTAATTGAGGGTCATTGCTGTACTAACAGATTTTTTTTAGGAATTTTATACTCTGCCATGGAATATTCATATACTTTTTCCAAATGATTTTGATTATGTAGATTATTCCACAAATGGAAAATCAATAGTTAAATCATGTCCTTTCAGATATTTTCAAAGTTGAAATACATTTTTTAAAACATTCTGAAATGTCTTCCTGCAAAATAGAGAATACATGTTATATGTTAATAATTTTCACTTTTTTCTAATAAATGAATAATAAAGTACATTGAATGTTATGGAACAAGGCCTTCAGTCTAATGTTGCATTGGAATGATCAATAGAAATCCTTGTAGTTATAAGCAGAGTGACATTAACAAGACTGATAGTTGCTAATGAAATTTAAGATTTTGGCAAATATTTAAAATAAAGCATTGCCACTTAGACAAAATCATACAATCGTATACATTTGGAAAAATGGCTTCAGGGCATTCTTTTTGTTGTACTGCTTTCTCTCAAATATCTCTGAATTATGGAGGTATTAGTTACCTAGTGTGAATATTTTTCTCTCTTAGTTTTTCAAAAAAACATGTTTCTGAGCCGGGCGTGGTGGTGCACGCTTGTAATCCCAGTACTTTGGGAGGCGGAGACCGGAGGATCCGGGTTCGCGGCCAGCCTCAGCTCTCTCGCTCTCTCTCTCCCTGTCTCTCTCTCTCTCCCTGTCTTTCTCTCTCTCTCTCTCTCTTAGTGAGGCCCTCCGCAACTTTGTGAGACCCGGTTTCAAAATAAAAGTATAAAAAATAGGGCCGGGGGTGTAGCGTGGAGGTAGAACGTCCCTGCGTTCAATCCCCGGTACCACAAAAAAAAAAAAAAAGAAAAACATGTTTCTTAGAAAAAGATAAGCATCATTATGTATTGTAATCATTATGGTAATATTTGTTGATCTAAGCTGAAATAAACTAATTGCTCACTAAATCTCTGCAAGAAGTCAGTTTAGAAAATATGCATAGTAATAAAACACTAGAAGTCAATTTAGAAAATATGCATAGGTAATAAAACACTAGGACCAAGTAATAAAATCAGTGTAATTAATTTTATTTAGTTTTAATTTCCAAAATTGGTGAAAATGCACCACAATTTAGTGGCATTTTTGTGGTAAATCACCCACCCCAATAACCTTTACCAAAACAGAATTTTTAAAAAGTAGGGTGTATGACAATATTTTTAAAATAAAAATATATAAACAGAAACAAAACCCCAGAAAGTTAAGTGTTATGTAAAATTTTGCTTTAAAGACATACTTGTAAATGTTCACTTGGTGTTGGGCACAGTGGCACATGCCTGTAATCCCAATGCTTAGGAGGCTGAAATAGGAGGATCGCAAATTTGAGGCCAGCCTCAGCAACTAGCAAGACCCTCTTTCAAAATAAAAAGGACTGAGGATGTAGCTCTGTGGTAGAACATCCCCGGGTTCAATCCCCAGTTCCATACACACACAAAAAAAATTCACTTGGGGCCGGGCGTGGTGGCACGCGCTTGTAATCCCAGTACTTTGGGAGGCGGAGACCGGAGGATCCGGGTTCGCGGCCAGCCTCAGCTCTCTCTCTCTCTCTCTCTCTCTCTCTCTCCTTAGTGAGGCCCTCCGCAACTTTGTGAGACCCTGTTTCAAAAATAAAAGTATAATAAATAGGGCCGGGGGTGTAGCGTGGAGGTAGAACGCCCCTGCGTTCAATCCCCGGTACCGCAAAAAAAAAAAAAAAATTCACTTGGCATAGTATATGGTGATAAGTGAAAAACAACATTTTATAAAGAAATATGATTGAGATTAAACTATAAATATCATGAGCTATTCCTTTATAAGAAATTATATCCAAATTATGCTTCCTAGACCTTATTGTGGTGGATGAATAAAACTGAAATAATCATAAGGTAAAATTTTTATACTGGTCTGGCTAAATGACAATGTTTCTGAATTCAAAAGCCATGATTTAATCACTTTTATTCATTTTTTAGGGATTAGATAAGTTGTTTTCACTTAATTAACCCCCCCAAAAAAATCCTGACTCTATACATTCAGTATTAGAATTATTACTTCTAAAACCTGACAGTAAAGAGGATTGTCAGGAGCATGGCATTTTAGAGATGATCCAAATTGACTCTCTCCTAGAGAGCAGTATAATGCAGACAGCAGAGACATAGAAGTTAATGATTTTTGGTTTTAGTCTCAGCTAATTACTAAGCAAAAATGTGTTGGGCAAATTTTGGCCTCAATTATTTAAAAGTAAGATTAGAAGCATAGATCTATATTATTTTAAGGACTTTTTAGCTTTGTAGATATATTAAAAAGAAATTTGGGAGAATACTGCTTGTTTATAATCGTGACTTTGCAGCACTCACATTGACTATGTGTATTCTGAAGTTGTGGAAACAGCTTGACATCAGACCCTGTAACAGGCCCTGGATGAAACAATGAAATAGATTTGAACTCGAGTTTATAATCGTTCTCCCCTCTTCAACCTTTTCGAACCTGATAAGATTCTCATTGTATGGCAATACACCATGGGTTTTATCAAATCATAAAAAAAAAGTTTGCAATCTTGCTGGGAAGATGCAAGTAACATATTAATATACTAAAAAATGACAGGTGTTAGGACAGCAAGGTCCACAAATGTGTGATTTTATTCTCTTCGGGGAAAAATAAGTAATGAGATAAAATAATTTTTTAGAGCAGGTAATATAATGAGTCTTGAAAGGTGTGTGTGTTTCAGTATAGATGCTGTAGAACAGCGATTTTCACATACTCAAAAGGTAGAGTATGTGGAAATTATGGCAAGATGTGTTAGAGAAACTAAAAAGAATTTGTGTTCTTTATCCCACTAAACCAAGACATGTACATGACCAATCACAAATGTAGGGTGCACGTCAAGACTATGGTTATAGAATTTCAAAAGGAAATAAAATCCTGGGAGCTAGCCAGATGTTTTCTGGACATATTAATAAAGTCAGATTTTAACCAATGTGAAACCCATTACTTTGCTGAAAACAAGTGTTATAGCATGCGGGGAAAGTGTTTTAATAAAAACTGTACTGGGATAATATTCTTTTTATTCTTAAAGCAACATTTCCAAGTTTTATTTCTCTCTCACATTATTTTTTTTTCTTTTCCAGTACCTGTCTTTAATACTCTGAGAGAAATCACGGCCCGTATTAAACACTCTTTTACTGTTGAAATAAGTCACCTTCACAGTCTTAAAGCCCTAACACAGCAATTCAGCCAAGAGGTTATTTCTGTAGCAGGGTGGTTGGCTGGAGAGCATGTGTCATAATTGGTCTTGGCACAGTGTGAAAAACACAGGCAACTGAGAATGACAAAGCCCTGGAAGGCCGCAGGGAAACCAGATCTGCTCTGGGAGGATGAGGACAGAGCCCAGGGCTCATGGGTAGCCATGGCATTTATGAGTATTTCTCTGAGATAATCAGAATGCATATTGTGATCAAGGCAAAATGTAGGTGTAATTATATAGCTGCTGTGTTAGCCTTTCCTTGCTGTGACAAATTATCTGAGAAAACGAACATAGAGAACAGACTGATTTGGGCTCACAGTTTCAGAAGTTCCAGATCTTGGTCAGTGGGCTCCATGGCTTTTGGGCTGTGGTAAGTAAGAAAGAACATTATGGTGGAGGGCCTGGTGGAGCAAAGATGCTCACCTCATGGCAGCTGGGAAGGAAGAGATGGAGAGACAATGAGCCAAAAGAAGGGGCCAGGGACAAAATCAACCCATGAAAGCCCCGCTTCTCCCCACCTCTGTGACCTACTTCCTCCAAGTAGGCTTCATTCCTAATGTTTCTGCTACCACCCCACACACCATCAGCTGGGGACCAAGCCTTCAGCACTTGGCTTTAAGGGGTCATTTATGATCTAAACCATAACAGATACCCTAAAGAAAGTGAAAGCCAGGAATAGTGGCGTACTTCTGTAATCCCAGTACTTTGGAGGCTGAAATAGGAGGGTCACAGGTTCGAGGCCAGCTTCAGCAACTTAGCAAGACCCTCGGCAACTTCAGGAGACTCTGTTTCAAAATAAAAAATAAAAAGGAATAGGGTATAGCTCAGTGGTAGTACACCACTGGGTTCGATTCTTAGTACCCCCCTAAAAAAAGTTAAAAGAGAAAAAATTTCTTCTTTTGAATGGGGAAAATATATTAAATTATCAGTGGAATGGTAATCAATGTACTTGTTCAAATGTACTTGAAAATAATAAAGTTTCAGTAACTAAAATACACTCATATCTCAGGAAATGCATCCTGAATATAGGACTCTGCATATAAAGCAAATTTCATCTAGATCAAGGAATATACATTTCATGTTAGCTGCTAAGAAAATCGAATTTTCAGTGGCCACGTATACATGCAAAGCAAACCTTGAAACAGTAGCAGTCAAATGCCTATCATCTCAGGACTTGTGAAGTCTTGTAAGTCATCTGAAAAAGATCAGTATGTTTTGATGATATGAGAATGGCAGATAATATCTAAAAGTCTTGTGCTGAAAATGGTGAAATATCAATTCAGTATACAAATTAGAAAGGAAGACAGATTTTTGGTTCCAAGTAGACTGTGTTTAGAAATAATTGCGCAGTATTTCTTACCCTCAGAAGTAGTCACTACTCAAAACGTCACATGAGAATAGTTACCCTAAAATGGGGACAGTGTTATCAAGACCTGAGCACAGACTTGGCTAAACCATGGTAGGCATTTACAAATCTGGGCCAATCTTTGGATGAAATGTAAATGAAAACTGAGAGTCCACTAAACACCAGGTGGAGCTGTCATAGGATGCTAATGAGACCTATGACTGCAGTGTCCATTTTCTGTTATTATGAAAACATAAAATTTATTGAACTGGACTTATTCATTGAGCAGCATAAAAGGACTGCCTCCTTTACATTTACAGGTTAGGACTGAGCCTTCAGCATCACTCTGCTTCTTTATGATGCAGTTTATTGATTGTCAGGGAGTCTCACTGCACAATACGGCTCAAGTCTCGATCCTGTTCATATTATTTATCCTGACTTTTCACATAGGACTGATAGATCTAATATAGGGAATGAAAGAAAACATTTAATCACTTAAGTGATTCTTAAGCATTTGGGAATTATATATTCCTCAGATTTAATGAAAACCCCTTTCCTCTCCTTTTCCCCCATGATAATATGCCATGTAGCCGGGTGTGGTGGCGCACACTTGTAATCCCAGTACTTGGGAGGCTGAGACCGGAGGATCCGGGTTCATGGCCAGCCTCAGCTCCTTAGTGAGACCCTCCGCAACTTAGTGAGACCCGGTTTCAAAATAAGGAATAAAGAAAAATAGGGCTGGGGGTGTAGCTCAGAGGTAAAATGCCCCTGGGTTCAATCCCCGGTACCACAAAAAAATAAAAATTAAAAAAAATAAAATGCCATGTGTCATTCAGTTGTCTGATGGATGTAGATTCTGGAACAAGAAAAGTTAAATTAGTAACTTTGTTCAAAACACATATTATTCCTAGCCTTACACCTGGATTCCTAGTGTCGTGAATCCTAAATTGGTATTATTTCTAATGCTAGATTATCTCCAATAAATCCAAAGCCAATTCTCTAAATCTTTAAGTCTTTGCATAACAATGCCATGCATAAAATCCTTTTTCATTATAATGCCTACATTGGTTTTTGATATACTTTTTTTTTTCTTTTTTGAGCTACACCCCCAGCCCTATTTTATTTTTTATTTGGAATCAGCGTCTCACTAAGTTACTGAGAGACTCACTAAGTTGCAAAGGCTGGCTGTGAACCTGTGATCCTCCAGTCTCATCCTCTCAAGAACTGTGATTACAGGCGTGTACCACCAGGCTTGACCTTGATTCTACTTTTTTATCAGCATGGTTCCTTTTGACAATAGCCCTACTTTTTATGGTATCTCCTCATTTAGTTGTTTCTCTTATTTTGATGATTCTGATTTATGTAGTCTGACCACAGTATTTCTGTCTTCTTTAGGTATGTGTGAGTTTTGGGCTAAGTGTTAAATAATTCGTATGCTAATAGATAGAGGTGAAAACTACTTTCCAAAATCCATGTGAGAAATTCACATGCCACAATACAAATGCTTATAAGAATAATTTTAATAAGAGCTTCCTAAATTCTCAGTAGCTGAAGAATTGGATGCTTCAGCCCTGTAGAAGAGACCATAGGCAATACGCTTCAGTATCTATTATGGTCCGCACACTGAAATGCTAAGATACACTTGTGTTATATTCTTTTTTAAATAGTTTTTTTTTTTTTTGTGGTACCGGGGATTGAACCCAGAGGCATTCTACATCCGAGCTACACCCCGAGCCCTATTTTTTTATTCTTTATTTTGAAACAGGGTCTCACTAAGTTGTGGAGGGCCTCACTAAGTAGCTGAGGCTGGCTGCGAACCCGGATCCTCCTGTCTCTGCCTCCCAAGTACTGGGATTACAAGCGTGCGCCACCACGCCCGGCTTTTAAATACTTTTATTTGTACAATGTAATTATGCTTCTTAAAGAAATTCAAAGTGATACAGACATACCTGTATACTTGGTGTATTTTACTTGTGTTATAGTCTGAGAATAAATTCTTTAGGATTCTGTTTGTCCTATTATTGTGGGGCAACTTGCAAGATAACGGTCAGTAGACTGAAGGAACTAAAGAGCCCTGAAGCTGGTGTTAAGGCCGTCATCTCCTCCTTTCACTACCCATTCCGGATTTCCTTCACTCTTGGCTAGCACCTGTGTTTATGTAAGCAGCTTATTCCGTTTAGTGATCCAGACCCTCATGCCCAAGTATCTGAGTCTCTGGTCTCCTTGATCTTCTCATTGTATGTCTGCTGTACTTATTTATCTTTCATCAGATGCTGGTAAGGTGGTGTGAAGAGATACCCAAATTGATTGTCGGGTGGAAACCATAGTAATCTCTACTCCATTTAAACAGAAGTTCTACATACTTTTGATACTTTCTTATGGGGTTTTTGGCACAAGAAGTTTACATTGACTAAGCTGTAGCCATAGGTTGACATTTGATGGGACTCCTGGAATGTGTACTAGAAATGTTTCCCCTATACTGTTGGGCCTATAGAGAGGGGGAACCCTAGAACTTATAAAACCTAAATTTGGAGGAATAGGAAGGAAATTTCATGTTATTTAAATAGATCACCGGGAGTGATAGAAGATGAAGTGACTCTTAGTTTTAGTAGTTGGTTCAAGAGCAATGTTTTCCAATTATTATGTGGAGTTGCAACTATGTAATAGCCATTGATACATGGAAAGATTTTCACAGGTCTCCTATTCAAGCAGACACCTCAGCTACGTCATCAGTGGGCAATTCCATTGGGATATAAGTTTGGGGTTTACTGGACCAATTTCATACCTCTTTTACTATATGTAAGTGAACCTCTTGGCCAAGTCATATGTTTTGTGGATTCTTGTCCTGTTGAAGAAACATTCTTAAAGCTTTTGGATAATGTTGCAAGAAGAGAATTCTGTAAGCAGGAGAGATACGCCAAAATTCAGAATATATGTCTATTTCTGTCAAAATAACTACTGTTTCAGGAAACTGCTTTTTCCACTGAAATTAATCTGCTACCAAGTGTCTGATAATCTTGTAGAAAGAGTCATAGCAAGGCTTCAGACAGAACTGATCTCTGTAGATGTTTTTTTTTATGTCAAACATTTGACTGAAGGAGAAAGTAGATCAGCCTTAGCTAGCGTGGCATGTTGCTGTTGTATCCATGAGAGGCACCATAGGCAACCCGGTCATGCCTGCAGTTGCGTTAGTCCTGGGGTGGTAATGATACCAGATGGCTGGCATCAACAGACCAAGTCATACTTTTCCGTTGGTCATTGATTCCTTATTCTGCAGAGTAGATTCTATGATCAGCATTAACATGGGGCAAACAAAAACACATTTTTTCATGTACAGTCCCATAAATTCACCTCTGCTTTTTTCTTTAACGGGATGTCTTTTCCTTTGTCTTCCAAACATTCTCATTCCAGGCCTCTGCCCAATTAGCCAAATCATGAACCTATTTTCATTTCAGACCACTGTTCTTTCCACATAAATGGATCTGCATGTGCACGGCTTGAGGAAATGCTCGGTGGGAGGAAATTTCTTCAACACAGTTTCCAGGACCACCCGAGTGAGGCTATCGGGTAGTCACAGTCCATGAACCTAGGGAGAAGCCAATCTGTCCGTGAACAAAGCTTGGCAGCTTTCCTCCCCGATCAGAGGACGATAAGGAATCTCTGGCATAGCCACAGGTGAGAGCTGAGGGAGAGGAGCTCAGTTTTCAATCTCTCTGTCTTCGCGTGATTAGTTCTGAGTACTTTCTCCATATCTCACTTGTAGTTTACAATTTTTTCTTCCATGGAATTTGACCCAATGGTAAATCTTCTTAGTAGGCTTTGTTATATTTTAAACATTTAATTTTTACTTTTTGTTTCATGTTTTTCACTGATGCTTAATACTCTTATTCTTTTATAATCGTTTAGTGATTACTTTATTCCATCTTTATTTATTATAAATATTTTTATTCAGCCGGGCATGGTGGCGCACGCTTGTAATCCCAGTACTTTGGGAGGCGGAGACCGGAGGATCCGGGTTCGTGGCCAGCCTCAGCGCGTGTGCGCGCTCTCTCTCCTCTGTCTCTTCTCTCTCTCTCTGTCTACCTAGTGAGGCCCTCCGCAACTTCGTGAGACCCGGTTTCAAATAAAAGCATAAAAAAATAGGGCCGGGGGTGTAGTGCGGAGGTACAACGCCCCTGGGTTCAATCCCCGGTACTGCAAAAAAAAAAAATAAATAAATAAATAAATAAATAAAGAAATAAAATAAATAAATAAATAAATAAATAAATAAATAAATATTTTTATTCTCCATACATCTTTTATATTCCAAATAAGATAATTTCATTTTCCAAAATCTGTGAAGATCCCATTCTGTTTTTACCTTTATTTCTGATATCTATTGTAATTTTTTCTTGCAATTTTTAGTAAACCTTATTGTGACTTCGTATTTAGTTAATTTAAATCTGTGAAAACACAGGTATCTACTTTCTTTCACTGAGTATTTAAGTTTGCTTTAGGGAGGTGTGGGTTTGCAGGATATCTGGGACTAATGTCGTCATCTTTGGGGACCATTATTTTACATTAGAATTTCAGTGTGCATAATCCCATTTCTTAGTCGGCATGAGGTTCAATCTTCTGATTGAAGCATTATTATACACACTTGCCTTTAGGCCAGCCCTGCACTTCTAGCTTGAATGTTGCTTCTGGTCCCACACGTCATCTTTTTCTTGCTTTGATGTCAGGGGAAGCAGACGCTCTCAGAGATTACTGTGAGGCAGCAGTGCCTAAAAATTATTTTTCACCCAGATTTATTTTACTTTACTTTCTCAAAGGAATGCCCTTGGATTGTCCAGACTCGGATTCTGCAAGGAGTAGAACTCATTATGGTTTTACCTCAAAATTTCTTTTGATTTGAATTGATTCTATAAACGAAAAAACATATTTCATATTGATTAATTCACATCATTCTCACTTCTAGTGAGAGGATACTGTTTTTCAAATTTATTTATTGTCCATTTTCACTTCATCTTCTGTCCTTTGTCTATGTGGATTTTGTCCTTTTAAAGGTGAATTGTTTGTTTACCCCTCATCAATTTTTAGATACTGTTGGTGTATTCATAATATGATTTCCCTTGTCATATCCATAAACATTTTAAGACAATTATTCATTGCTTTTATTTATGAAGTTTTTGAAAAAGAAAATATAAGTAGCCAGCTATATATTCAGAAATATTTCTAGAAGTAGGACACACATTCCCTCTGCTGTGGTACAATTAAAACCCTGATGGGCTTTCCTTTGCCCTGTAGCCCCCTGCACTCCTCGGTCTTCCCACAGGCATATTGATTGACCCAGTAGGTAAGGAGAAATTCATTTTCCCAAGGGCAAGTTCAAAATTTCCCTGTAAATCTTCTACTTCGCTTTTTTCTGAGAATCTTTTTCAGCCAGGGACTATGGTATCTTGCCTCTTCATCTATTTTTTGAAATCTATTGCTTATGACCCAGGTCTCTTAGAGGTTAGACTTTTGAAATAAAAGAGCAAATCGTTGACTTTATTGATTTCTGTCTTTGGTTCTTTTATCCTTTTTTCTTGCAACAGCAGTGAAGACGGAATATCCATGCTGTTTTCTGAGTAGGGAGAACTATCGTGGTGTGGTGTAAAGCATGTGTGTGAGGAAGACATGCCCAAACTCATCAAAATATGATTACAATCAATATATAGTATTATTATATATAATATGTGACATAATGCAGTATTAACAGGTATGAAAACTGATTAAAAGTACTATCTTTAATAAAAATTATTTAAATATGGTGACAAGTATAAAAACACCAAGAGCCAACTTTGTAGCAAACAATGACTTACTAACCATTAAAATGAAAAACAAGGTATTTTACTATTGCCATTGATAGTCAACAGTGTTTAGGAGGGCCTAGATTATATAATGAAAAGAATATAAATATTGGGAAAGGAGACAAGACAACTGTATCTTCACTTTATGTATCTGAACATCTGAAGAGGCTATTTTAATTCATGAGTCAGAATTTGACAAGAAATAATGAAGTCTTCAAATTTTGAGAGAGGAATGATGAGCTCTATCTTATTAAAATAAAATTTTTTGTCAATAGAATGAAAAGACAACCCCAGATAGGAAGAAAATATTTGCAAAAGCATATCAAATAAATTAATGTTATCCAAAATAGGCAAGAAACTTAAAATTCAACTATAAGAACATTAAATTTTTGAAGTAAAAGTGGACGAATATTCTAAAAAAGTCTCATTAAAGATGATATACAGATGGAAAGTAAACAACATGAAAAATATATGAACAGGTGCTCCATATCATATGTCATTAGGGAAATATAAATTAAAACAATAAGATAACAGCCAGGAATGGTGGCACATGCCTGTGATCCCAGTACTTGGGAAGCTGAAACAGGAGGATCACAGGTTCGAAGCCAACTTCAGCAACTTAGTGAGGCTCTCAAGAATTTAGCAAGACCCTGTTTCAAAATGAAAAATAAAATAGGGCTGGGGGTGTAGCTTGGAAGTAGAATGTCTCTGGGTTCAATCCCCAGCACCACAAAAAAATAGTAATAATAAAAATAAAAATGTGACACCACTGTACACCAATATAGCCAAATCGCAGGACACTGATAACACTCTTATCCTCTAATCCAGCAATCACACTTTTCAAGTACTTGAAAACTTTTGTCTGTACAAAAATCTACATATATATGTATATAGCATCCTCATTCATAATTCAAGAAAACTTGGAAACAACCAAGATGTCCTTCAGTAAGTAAATGAATAAATTAACTGGGGTGTATTCAGACAAAGACATATTATTCAGAGATAAAAGGAAATAAAATATGATGCGAGAAAAAGACATGGAGGAATCATAAATTTATACTACTAGAGAAAGAAGCCAATTTGAAAAGGCTTCATACTGTGTGATTCTAACTATTGACATTTTCTCTGCAGAAGGCAAAGCTCTGAGGGTAGTAAAAAGTTAGCAGTTCCAAGTGTTTAGGGGATGGGAAGGGTTCAGTGGGAAGAGCACAAAGGATTTTTAGGTCAGTGAAACTATTCTGTATGATAGGTTTGTTGAGGATGCATGTGATTATAAATTTGTCCAAAGCCATGGAATACACTGTTCAGAGCTAAGAGTGAACTTAATGTAAACCGTGGCCTTTAGGTGACAATGGAGTTCCATCACCTGTAACAAAGGCACTACTGTGGTGGGTGATGTTGATAGTGGAGTAGGTGATCCATGTGTGTGGGAAAATCTGTACCTTCCACTCAATTTTGCTGTGAAACTAATGTAAAAAATAAATCCTATATAAGAAGATAATTTCTACTTAGGTTTTAGGAATCTGCCCTTACTCATCGATCTAAATTTGTCTTTCATTTTATGCTTTCTCATAGTAAACATAGTAAACAGTTGGTTTTCTCCAGAGTGTTTTTGTTATTCTTCACTAGTTACTGGTTTAATATCTGCCCTTCTGTAGACTCTGAGCTTCATAAGGAGGGAGGCTATCCTTCTTTCATCCTACTCTATATCCTATGACTGGCTGAGGTTCTGTTGGATAATTTTATGTCTCCACTTGATTGGGCTAAGAGATTCCCAGACGGCTAGTAAATCATCATTTCTGAGTGTGTGCGTAAGGGTGTTTCTACAATAGATTAGCATTTGAATTTTATGGAGAACTTACTGGTTCTGTTTCTATGGAGAATGCCAATATAGTGGAATATAATATATGCTCAACCAATATTAAAGAATTAATAAAAATAAATATACTTATCAATTAATCAATATGTATATATTCATAGATTATAGTAAGTATATACATGATGCATGTGCATGTAGTTTTAATTGATATGATATCATTAAAATGCATCTTTCTCATTTTTAGTTCAAACTGATAATTGTTACATTACATAGAAAAACTTAATTTTCTTAATCATCATTAAACTTTGTTATTACGATTAGTGATTTCCTTTCTTGCCTATTTTCTCCATGCTTCTGGCATCAGGACAATGACTGCACGAATCACATTTTAGGTCCCCATGTTTGTTCAAATACAATTTTAATTTCTTTCTCATTCCATTTCAACAAGTTTCCCTTCACATTCTCAAGTAAAATTGGAATCCTTCACAATCCCAGATAAAATGAGAATCCAATGAACATATTGGTGATTCTAAATTCATACCTGGCAGCTTTTGGCTTCTTCCACTGATATCCCAATTTCCTCCACTTCTACATAACTGTCAAATGTTTAGACTATCCTGATAAGGATGTGGCAGCATATTGTTATAATTTCTTATAAAAATTATATTACTGGAGAAAAGTGAAATCTTGATTTTTGAAATAATTTTATTTATATGTTCTCTCCACTTAGTCTATATCCACCCATTTTTACTAATATTCTACTTTTCTGGGTTTCAAAATCACAGAATTTTTAAATTATTGAATAGCATATAGTGGTATAAACAATGGTAAAGGCAGGAGACTTGGATTCTTATTTCTCTCCTCTGTTCCTGAGGCATTAAAATTTTTATTTGATCTTTATGGATTTGAGTTATCTCATCTTTAAAATATTATATTATTTGTCTTAAACTAGAGATGGTAAACAGGCTATAATGTGGGCAGCCTCTTCACACTCAGATCTATAATCCTAGCCTAAAAGAAAGTCGTATGGAGAAATAGAGTTGCTCCTGAACACAGAATTCAAACACTTGCATACATTTAGAATTTATAGAGTCAAGTATTCACTGAAACAACAAAATAGATTTCCTTCATTAGCTGAAGAAAGATAAATGAAGTCTGTACATGTGTCCTATGTCCTTCTAATTCTGACAGTTCATTTCAGTTATCTATTTAATAATGGTTAGAATGGAAAAGAATATTTAAAAAGGCTTAACAAGTATATGTATATTAAATTCGATTTCTGATTCACTTTTTTTTACAAATGACACTCTCTTGCATAAATAATACATTAAAATACAGAGTGAATGTTCAAGTATTTTATACTCTACCTTTAACAGTTCATCAGGTGACTGTGAAATACAGATGTCAAAGCTAGATACAGTCTCCCAAGTGCTGGTGTTTGATCACAGCTTGCAGCAGTTCTAAGCGATGTCAATGTCTGATGACTGGTGGCCTCATGAAATGTTGTCAGCTTAAGTTTTTATTCTATCCTCTGAAAAATGGCTGATAGGTACAGAATTGAGCAATTTTTGTGAGTAATACAGGGAGGAAAAAAAGGCCAAATTAGAAATGTGACCAGAAGAGGACCACAAAGTCAGACGTCTGAACTTTGGGTCTTGAGTCGTGGTTTTTGGTGACTTAGCAAAGAACTGAGATTCAAGTATTTGCTTTATAAAGAATTGTCTGTATTACTTTGAGCTTTAATTTCTGTGTCCTGTGAAAAATCAGTTGATTCAACAGGTGGCATATAAGGCCCCCTCTTTTTTTAGTTCCTAATTTATACGAATCACTGAAAAAAGAAAAATATAAGTTCCAAAAAATCTAAAAATGAACATAAAAAGTTAAAAAAAAATCTAAAAAACTCATAGTAGCGTATTGCCCCATGCTATATAAAAATAGAATTTTATGATTTTATTTATGAAAGAGTAAGTTATTTTAATGATTTTTGGCTTCAAATCTTTCATAATTACATAAGATGGTGATGACAGCCCTTCGTTATTATTAGTCTTTCTCTTATTTAATAATTGGGAATTGTTAGATCAAATAACTGCTTAATTAGAGTGAACATTTGGCAAAAGTTTAAGTTCTGAGTTAAGGTTGTCATTTTCATGAAGATTGGAAAGATACAGAAAAAAAAATAGATAAGGCCAATTGAAGTAGGGCCAAGAAAGCTTTAGCTGTAGCCTTTTTGATAACTACAATGCTCTGCCCAAAGTCCATCCTCAGTATGACCTTGCTTTATTCAAAAAGGAAAAGAAATGAAAATCAAAAGGAGAGAAGAAAATCTGAATGGATAGGTAAAAAGAAAGTATGCATTACGCTGGGCTTCCAGGTTTGTGTAACCACACCAGTTCTCTGTGGTACCTACAGGCATTTTCAGTGATTTGTTGTAAAAATTTACTGGGATAATCAGTGTTAGGCAAAAAATTGCTGAGGAAATATTTTAATTGTGTATTTTAGAGACAAAAATGATTTCACCACCTCTGACTGTATCCTTCTGGGTTAAACTTTGGAAACATCTTGTCTACCATAGTCTATCAAACAGTATTCAACTGTCATTTCAGGGAAATTAGATCTGCATTCTCCAAAATTGTCACTAGATGGGAGAAGAGGACTTTGGTTAGATTCTCCTGTGACCATTTTATTTGGTAAATTTCTGGTATAGGTAAGATCCATTTAGATTCCATTGAGGAAACTCATCTGATGAGATTTTAGTGCCGTTTTTTCTAGTCATTGGCAAATTTTGTTAGTCTTAGAACTGTCTGAATATCTTTTAATGCATGAAATTGTCTAATACCTATGGTTGAAGGTTATGCTGAGCGGTGGTCAGTTGCTATAGAAACTAGTTTGTCAATCTGGATGTCTTGCAGACCCAGCTGGCCTGGGGAACCACATTCATCAGTATGTCTGTCTTTGGGCTTTAGAGCCTGTGAAGATAGCTCTCTGGCATTCCTTCGAGCAGATAAGAGCTTGAGCACCAAACTGGTGGCAAAACTTTCTTCTGCAAGACACAGACTGAAATATGCAGCTCTCTGTGCCTCTCTTTAGGGATGTACATTTCAATTTTCATAGTCCTAAATATCTGGCCACTTGATTATGTTAAAAGCTATCAGCTTCCCTGGTCTAGACACCATGGCCTTTTCTGCTTTTATATTTCTCCAATACTTTCAATCAGATCTTTCAAAATATTGTCCTTTTACTCTAGTTTGTCCTCAATAAAAGAGTTCTAGGAATGACTCAGGATTCCACAACCACAGGACCCTAATATTTTGTAAATATGCTTTTCATATGTACATATTCTTGTAAAGTAGGTAGTGTTGTAGCTATGTTTGACCAACTTTAACATTTAACAATAAGTAATATTGTTATAAATGTTGCTATTTTCCTTACTTTTTCATTTATCACTTTACTTATAAGTTTTATTGACATTTTCTCTTTGTTTTATTTTCTCAAAATATTTAACATTAGATCTACCCTCCTCAATCATGCTTAGGTGTGCACAATATTATTGTTGATTATAATTACAATGTAATATAACAGATCTCTAGAGCTCACATTATGTTTGTCTTAAACTTTATGCACACTAAGTAGTAACTTCCCATTTCCCCTCCCTAGAGCCCTGGAAAGCCATAATATCACTGTTTGATTCTGTGGATTTGACTAATTTAGATAACTTCAATGAATGGAATCATGTAGTATTTATCTTTCTGTGAATTTTTTTCACTTAACATAATATCTTCCAGGTTCATTCATGTTGTCACACATTGCAGTTTCCTTCCTTTTTTAAAAAGTTTTACTGAGGTATAGTCAATGTACACTAAACTTCATATATTTAAAGTGTACACGTGGATAGGTTTTGACATTTATACAGACCTATGAAACCAACACCCAAATTAAGATAATATTCATTACTACCAAAGTTTTCTTCTGCTCCTTGTAATCCTTCTCTCTTGCTCCTAATCCCTACATCTAAGCAATTGCTTATCTAGTTTCTGTAATTGTAACCTAGTTTGAATTTTCTAGTTTTACATAAAGGAGATCAAAGTTAAAATAATATAGCAATACATGTATATCCATTTTTATAGCAGTAAAATTGTTCAGAATAGCCAAATTTTGGAAACAACTCAAGTGTCTGTCAATAGATTAATGGATGAGCTGGGTGTGGTGGCGCACCCTTGTAATCCCAATACTTGGGAAGCTGAGACTGGAAGATCCGGGTTCACAGCCAGCCTCAGCTACTTAGTGAGGCCCTCGGCAACTTAGTGAGACCCGGTTTCAAAATAAAGAATAGAAAATAGGACTGGGGGTGTTGTTCGGAGGTAGAATGCCCCTGGGGTCAATCCCCGGTACTGCAAAAAAAAATAAATTAATGGATAAAGAAAATGTGGTATATATACACAATGGAATTCTATTCAGCCATAAAGACCAAAGTTGTGTCATTTTTAGTTTTGTTCTTTGACAGAGCTGAATAGTATTCAGTTATACGTTTATGCCACCGTTGTTTTTTTCCCCATTCAGACTTCAGTGGGCATTTAGGTTGTTTGCATATCTTGGCTATTGCAAATAGCACCATGAACATGGGGGTGCTAATGTCTCTTCAATAGAGAAACACCCAGAAGTGGGATCACTACATCATAGAGTGGTTCTGTTTGCACGTTCCTTAGGAATCTCCGTATTTTCCCCCATATTTTCCTCACATCCCCATTAGCGGTGTGTGAGGGCTCCAATCTCTCCACTTCTTTGCTGGCGCTTGCTGTCTTTTGTAATTTTGCTTTTCACTCCTCTGATGATTAGTTGTGACCTTTTTGTACACTGATTAGCCATTCGTATGTCATCTTTGGCAATATATTTGTTCACGACCTTTGACTGCTTTTAATCAGCTAAGCTTTTTTGTTGTTGTCGTTTTATTTTTTGCTATTGAGTTGTAGGAGTTCCTTATATATTTTGGAAGTTAGCCCTTTATCTGAAATAGAGTTTGTAAACATTTTCTCCCACTCTATGCATTGTTTTTCTCTGTGTTGATTGTTTTCTTCACTGCATAGGAGCTTTTTAATTTGATATTGTCCCATTCCTTTTTTTTTTTTTGCTTCAGTTACTTTTGCTTTGTATGTCATAACAAGGAAATCACTGTCAAGACCAAAATCAAAAAGATATTTTCACTTGTTTTCTTTAAGGAGTTTTACATTTTCATTCCTACGTTTAAGTATTACTCCATTTTTAATAGGTTATTTTGTGTACAGTGTATATATACCCCTGTTCTCTTTTTATTATCATGAATAGAATATCTTTTCCTCTCTTTTCATTTTCAACCCACAAGTATCCTCGAATATAAAGTGAGTTTCTTATAAAGTAGTTGGGTCTTGTATTTTATTTATTCATTCAGCTACATATGTCTTTTGATTAGCGTTCAATCTATTTGCATTTTAAGTAGTTGTTGATGTGACACACTTACCATTACCATTTTAACTGTTTCCCGAGTGCCTCCTTGTTCTGTTGTGCCCCTTTGCCTCCTCACTGTTTTCTCTTGTCTTTAGTTGTATTTTTAATTGCTATTTTATTTCCTTATTTTTTCTTTTGTGTAATCTCAATAGATCTTTTTAGTGGTTACTTTGAGGTTATAAGAATAAATTATAGCTATAACACTCCACTTTATGTTGTTAACAGCTTAAGTTCAATTGGATGCAACAGCTCCACACTTTGCCTCCTCCCCCCATGCACACATTTAATGCCATTATTATCACAATTTACATCTATTCTTGTATCACTTAATATATTTTAGTTATAGTAATTTTAATATTCTCTTAAACATTTATACTAGAATTAAGTTACTCACCATTACAGTAATATAATATTCTATATCAATTTACATATTTATCATTACCAATGAGTTTTATTTGTTCTCATGTTATTATGTTGTTGTTTAGTATCAAATTCCTCTTGAAAAACTCCTTTTAGGATTTTTTTTTGTATGTGTGTGTGTGTATGTGGTACTTGGTATTGAACCCAGGGGCATTCTACCTCTGAGCTACAGCCCTAGTCCTTTCTATTTTTTATGTTTTTGAAACAGGGCCTTGCTAAGTTGTTGAGAGTCTCGCTACTGGTTTATTGCTGAGGATGTCCTCAAACTTGCAATCCTCTTGTCTCAACCTCACAAGTACTGGGATTACAGGTATGTGCCACCATGCCCATCCTTTTAGTATTTCTTAAAAACAAGTCTAGTGGTGTTAAGCTCCCTTTGCTTTTGTTTGTCTGGAAAGGTTTTTTTTATATTTCTCCTCCATTTTTTCCTCTTCTGTACTGGGGATCGAACCCAAGGGCATTCTACACCTCCAGTCCTATTCTATATTCTTTATTTTGAAACAGGAACTCACTAAGTTGCAGAGGGCCTCACTAAGTAGCTGAGGCAGGCTGTGAACCTCCTGTCTCAGCCTCCCAAGTACTGGGATTACAAGTGATCGCCACCACGCCTGGTTCTCTCCTCCATTTTTTTTTTTTTTTTTTTGCAGTACCGGGGGGGATTGAACGCAGGGGCGTTCTACCTCCGCGCTACACCCCCGGCCCTATTTTTTATATTTTATTTTGAAACCGGGTCTCATGAAGTTGTGGAGGGCCTCACTAAGTAGAGAGAGAGAGAGACAGGGAGAGAGAGAGAGAGAACTGAGGCTGGCCGCGAACCCGGATCCTCCGGTCTCCGCCTCCGAAAGTACTGGGATTACAAGCGTGTGCCACCACGCCCGGCCTCTCCTCCATTTTTGAAGGACAATTTTTCTAGGCACAGTGTTCTTGTTTGGTATTTATTTTTCTTGCTGCATTTTGAAGATATTAGCCCATTCCCTTCTGCCCAGCAGGTTTCTTTTGAAAAATACAGTGCCAATCTTATGGGGATATATGTGATCTATCACTTTTCTCTTGTTGCATTTAAAATTCTTCATCTTTGATTTTTGCCAACTCAATTACAGTTTGTCTTAATATGGATTCTTTGTACTCATCTGATTTGATGCACTTTGGGATCCTTTAATCTGGGTGAACATTTCATTTCCAGGTTTGGGAAGAATGCAGCTAGTATTTCTTTGAATGACCGTTTTGTCCTTTCCTTCTATCTTCTTATACTAAGACTCTCACAATACATATATTGGTCTGTTTAATCATGCCTCATAATTCCTTGTAGCTCTTTTATCACACTTTTTCATTTCTTTTTATTCTCATGAATGAATTATTTCCAAGAACCTTTCTTCAAGTTCACCAGTCTTCCTCCTGCTTTATCGAGCCTGAGCCTGTGGTTCAACTCCTTCATTGAATTTTTCAGTTCCAGATACTGGATTCTTTAGCTCTATGATTAATTTTGGCACTTTTAAACATTTTCTCTCTCTTTGGTGAAATTCTCACTTTTTTTCATGTATTTGTCTATTAACCTTTGGAAGTAGCTTTCTGAGGTTAGTTTTAATTATCAGGAAAATCATACAAGTTTGTTTAGTTAGGTTGGTTTATGGAGATCTGTTTTTCTCCTTTGATTGGAATATCTTGGTCTGTTTTTCTTTTGTTTTTGTTTTTAATTTCCCTGATTCTTTGTTTTGTTTTCTGCACATTAGACAAAGCAGACACTTCTCCCAGTCTTTGCAGACTGGTTACATACAAGACAAAACTACATCTATCAGCCCAGCCAGAGATGAGAGAGCTTCTACCAACTCTCTTCCACCAACTCTATTTCTCAGCATAGTCTAGTTAGACCCAGCTCATAGTCTAGTTAGACTCAGGACTAGTGAAACATCTGCTAATTCTCTGGATAGATCTGGAGATTTGGGGGTGCTGGATGTATGGACCAACTCTTTCCTTCCTTAGGGGAAGATGAGGGCTGGGACTTTTCATCTGTTGACTCTGTGTTGAGCAGGGGGTAGGATCCTTGTATCAGGAGCCTAAACCACGGCCTCCATTCCTGAGGCAGCTATCTTGTGCCAGACCTGTCAGAGATCCAACCAAGTCTGACAAGACAAAGCCAGTACTGGGGGGGTCCCCACATAAAATTGGGAGCATTGAATGTGTGGACAAATCCCTTCCCTTTCCTGGGTGAAGCTGGGGGCTATCTCTTCCTGATCGCATGCCAGTGCCAGGGGGCAGCATCTCCACCACAAAGTATCCTGAGTCTCCCCACCAGCTGTGAATGGGTCTGATTTGTGTATTCTTTCAGGGCTGCCTTTAATCAGTTTCTGATTTTTCACACTGGGAATTTGCCCATGAGTTGTGACTGAATTGATGTGTTTGTGGGGAGAAAGCTGGTCCAAGACTTCCCATCCTGTCATCTCGTTGATGCTGCTCTTTTTTATTGGTTTACTGCATTTTACAGACAGATTTAATAGTGTGCCACTACCCTATTTATTTATGTATGCATTTTGTAGTTATGGAAAACTGGACAGCATTAAGCTTTGAATTATTTATATCTCTACCTATCCTTACTTTTCAGGATTTTCTAGTATTTTTCTAGGATAGGTTTGGCTGAGTCATTTTATATATGAATCCTGAATTTTAATAAATATTTTCCAAAGTGACTTTACCAATGCATTTACACTCTTGCCAGCTAAACTTTCTTTCCTCTGTGCATTCTACCCAGTACTTCAAGTTATTTTACTTTTTAATTTTTGCCATTCTTGTGGTTGTTAAGTGCCATCTAATTTAGATGGATTATTTATATAATTCACTTTAATAGATACAAATCCTTCTTTGGTTTAGAACTGTCAGTATCTTTTTACAGGTTGCTTCCTGTCTATCGACTATGTGTATTCTGCCCTTTGATTGAACTGGAATCTTTATTATTGATGTAGTGATATGTGTCAACATTTTGCTTTATGGTTTGTGTATTTTCTGTGTTCTTTAAGAACACAAATCCCTTTGGTCAAAAAGATATCCTACTTTTATTTCTAGTAGGGTTTTTCCCACCACCATGCCTGGCTTACTCTATTTATTAAGGTAGTTTTAGGCTCATTAAAAAATGAAACAGGCATCACTAAGTTGCAGAGGGCCTCGCTAAGTTGCTGAGGCTGGTGGTGAACCTGTGATCCACCTGTTTCAGCTTCCCAAGTACTGGGATTACAGGCGTGCACCACCACGCATGGTTAATTTTTCCATTTTGAATCAGAGCTGAGTATCAAGATCCTGGTCAAGACCCCAGAGAGAGAGGGTGGTTCTCATATATTGTTGATGGTAAATGAGGAACCTGTTGGAAAAGGAGGAAGAACATCTTACTATCCAATTTTCCCTGGACCTATTTTCCTTACCTATTATTTACTTTCCAATAGTTCAAAAGAATCTTGTAAAGAGACAAAAATCTTCTTCATGTTTCTTCTACTTTTTTGTATATCTTGAATACTTGGTTTGCAGGATCAGAAATCACATAATAAGTATGTCATTTTGAATCTAAATCTCAAAATAAAATATCATAGGGAAAAGATTAGAACAGAACCGTCTATATTTGGGAAAAGATGTGTTTGGATATTTTTTCTCTTTGTACGACTGTCTTTTAATGTAGGGCACTCAAATGTGGCATTCAGGAAAAACATTCTAATTTTCTTCACTTATTTTACATTCTATATCCTCTGAATAACTTGAAAATCTTCAGGGTTTTGAAATAAGAAAGCTTCCTGTCAAAACACAATAATTTGACATAATCAATATTTAGGCCTAATACTTTGGAATATTTTCCATTCCCCTTTCAATAAGATTCTACCTATTCATGACTCACCTAATGAGGTCACGGACATCAGCCTGACAACCCTGGAAGAAATAACTTTTGGGATTCGGGAACAGTAATATTTCTACTAAAATATAATTGAGTGCACAAAGGTTATGTCAGATAAGAAGGAGGTTTGTGTTCAGTGGGGCTGTAAAATGATTAAAACATGTACAATGAAGATAATTAACATAGTATGAAAACATGACACCTAATTTCCCATAGACGAAAAGTGTTATTAAGCCACCCTCCACATGATTAATGTCTGTAGATGACAGTTTTCTACCCTAGCATGTTAAAAGATTTTAAGATAGAATAATACCAGAGCAAGAGCTTTGGCAAAGTCCCAAAAGTGATTTTTATCATACTGTGTAGATAATACCATTATTTCCTAGTTTGAAAGCACAAAGATTTAACAAAATGAGAACTCAAAGCAAAGTGAATTAATAAACATTTTAGCTAAAACTCATTCTAGAACAAATTAGTTCTCCATGTACATTGTATATAGTCTGAAATCATAATCATTATTTAGATGGATGTTTAAGATGAATATGGGATCATTTGTTCACAGGGAAAAATGTAGGGGTTTTTGTTATTAAATATACACAGATTCATGTGATCTGTGCCCTTAAAAAGCCCGCAATCTAATGTGGTAGGTTTTAATCTTATAGTGAATACTTCTGATCTATAATAGTTTAGTTCTCTTTCTTCTGGGACATGAAGTATTTGCACCATTTTAATTGCAGGTTAGTAGCAGTGGTGCCTGGTGCTCCCAATGGCAGCCTGTAGCCTTCCCTGGGTAGTTTGCTCTGCTCCCTCCTCTAATATAATACCACCAGTGATAATCCAGAAGGGGGTACTCAGCAACCTGCATCTCTAAATGAGGACTCCATCAAACAGGCTCCCCCTTAGAAATGGAGGAAAATCATTTTACTTAAATCCATCATGGAAACAATGATAGCCCCACTTCTTATATGTGCTTAACATTTGCTTGATTTTAACATCGATTTTAACAATTTAACATTGATAAAAAACGTTTGCTTATTTATTTAAAAATATTTATTGAACATTTTATTAAAAACCCAATTTTAATGATACAGAGGTATCTCCTCTTATAGAGTTCTTGTCCAGTGGATTTCAGTGAGTGAAGTCCAAGGACTAGCAAAGGATATAGAAATATTAAAGTTTATTTTAAGTGAAGGAAAGATAGAAGACAAAAACAGCACAGCTCCCCCACACATGATGGGGGGAGTCCCTGAATGAAAGAGACTAACCACCAAAGCTCTCGAGAGGTAGGCTTTTAAACCTTATTGAGGTCTCCCATCTGCTCTTTTATGATTGATTAGAATTGATTCTTGGGGAACCAATGCCTTTTTTCCCAATTTCAATCCTTTATTTGAATTGTTATTTTGTGGCTGGTGACCCCTGATCCCTGGTGCCCACTAGTCTCTCACCCCCATCTCACAGAAGGTGATACAGATGGCCTTTTTTAATCCCTCCTATTCCCGGGTCTTCTGCCCTACCCACTTTGGACTTCTGAGTGATGCTTAAACTGTTAAGACTTTGGGAACTCTTGGAGATGGAACACATTCATTTCTCATTCTGAACTAGGTATGAGCTCTTCAGGGGCCAGGGGATGGACTATTATGGTCAGATATAGCATGTTCCCTGAAGAACTCAGGGTTGATAGAGTTAAGTTATGAGGCTTATAATCTCATCAGTAGATAAATCCATTTTAATTTATGGATTTATCTGGGTGGCAACCTAGGCTGGTGGGTGTGGCTGGAGAAAGTGTGTCCCTGGGGGTGCGGACTCTGGGATGTGAGGAACAGAACTCACGTCCTCTCCCTCTGTTTGCTTCCCACTGCCATGCCCTGAGCTTCAGACCCTGATATCATATAGACTGAACACATAATCCAAAAAAACTGTGAGCAAATAAATCTTCCTTCCTCTAAGTTGTGTGGTCTGTCATTTTGGATTATAGCAGTATGAATGTTGACTGAGACAGAAATCATCACGAAATGTTCACAAATCTGGAAATATAAGTGAAAATGCAAAAAGAAGAATGAATATTTGGAGCACATTTTAAGCCATAGGCAAGAAGTTTAACTTTAGGATAATATTCATTTGGATACTCTGAAATACTTTATGCAGGAGGGTACTTCAGAAACAAGATAATATTTGTACGTGAGAAAACCCATTCAAATTTCAGTAAAAAGTTTAAGTTGGAATGCATGAGTTTAAGGAAATTGCACTGGGTATATATTATTAAATAAAAAAGTTAGGCCGGGCATGGTGGCGCACACTTGTAATCCCAGTACTTGGGAGGCTGAGACAGGAGGATTGCAGGTTCGCAGCCAGTCTCAACTACTTAGTGAGACTCTCCACAACTTAGTGAGACCCTATTTTGAAATAAAGAATGAAAAATAAGGCTGGGGTGTAGCTTGGAGGTAGGATGCCCCTGGGTTCAATCCCCAGTACCGCAAAAAAAAAAAAAAAGAAAGTCAAAGTAGGAGCCAGGCATGGCAGGCATGGTGCCTCATGCCTGTAATCTGAGTACTGGGGGGGGGGCGGAAACAGGAGGATTACAGGTTCAAAGCCAACCTCAGCAACTTTGAGAGATGCTGTCTTTAAATAAGAAAAAACAAGAAAGGCTTGGAGTTTGACTCAGATGTAGAATGACCCTGGGTTCAATTCCCAGTACCAAAAAAAAGAAAAAAGAAAAAAAGAAAGAAAAGCAAAACAGGAAAGTGGAGGAGAGCATGTAAGGATGATATAAAGAAGGCAAAAACCCTTGTTAAAATGAGAGTTCATTTATGCTGAGCATTTCGTATGTTCCATGCACTGAGCTAACTTTTTTACAAGAATTTTTATAACCAATCTTTATAATATTTTTAAGCTTACGTGTTAGGTAACCACTAAAGGGCACAAGTGAAGGAACTGCCAAAATCATATAATTAGAATTGGTAGCTGGGATTAGGGTTAGGCAATTTGACCTCTGGATGCATTGTCTTTAACATTAGACTATACATATTGCCTTTCCAAGCGTTATCTTCATTATCTTCAAGGTTAGTTAAATAATAGACTATAGTTAGTTAAATAATAGACTACACATATTGCCTTTCCAAGCATTATCTTCATTATCTTCAAGGTTAGTTAAATAATAGTATTATGTTATAATCAACATAAAAAGATTCAAACAGGATGATAGTTCAGGAAAAATAGTCAGACATTAAAAAGAAGAGCTTCACCATAGAGATAGTAATTGAGAGAACTTGACAATGGGTTAAGATTTCAAGAAGTAAAATGGTGACAAGTACATTCTAGATGTTATAAAATCTAGAACTATAAAATGTAGAACTCATGGGGAATTTTTGTGGTGGGTGGGAAGGGAGCTTTGTAATGAGCGAAGAAAGAAAATATTGAAATTATCAAAAAAATGTTATGCAAAAGCAAAAATAAGACTATTTTATGCAAAGCAAAAAATAAGATTATTAAAAAATAATGACCTTTTGTTCTTTGGAGTTATGAAAGTTAAGACTGGTGTGGTACATTTAGGTAAGATTATAAAAGGCTTTCAGAGTTAGCCTAATTAAATATTCCTTGAAAGTTTGGGCAAAAAAAAAATCATCAATGCTATGCTTTTGTTGTTTTACTTGGTGTGGGGAACGGTGGTTGTCGGGTCATTTAGACCTTTATTATAGTAGATCTGACAATATATCATTAAAGCCTTAAGAACCAGTAGTAAGGAGTGACGAAACTGAAAAATTAGGGTCAATAGGACATACACATTTTATTGGATGTAGGAGATTTAATAAAACAGTTCAGTAATAGGACAAAGCTCTCACATTCCTGCTGATGGAACACACTAAAAATCAAGACTTCATTATTTTGGTATTCTAACCTATAATGAATAATTTGAATTTAGTCATGAGGAATATCAGAAAGATACAATATTAGTGATATTTTCAAAAATAATTGAACTGTACTACTTTAAAAAGAAATTAAAACATTCAGAAACTACTTCAGAATTAAAAAGAATAAACTTCTATGAGAACTAAATACAATATGTGACCTAGATTGAATCTATATTCTGTTCTTTTTTGTTTGTTTAGAGATTATATAAGACACTTATGTGAGAAATGATATATGTTTTTTATAAATAAGTAATATAGCTGGATGTGGTGGTGCACACCTGTCTTCCCAGTACTTGGGACGCTGAGACAGGGGGTCGCAGGTTTGGGGCCAGACTCAGCAACTTAGCGAGGCCCTGTTTCAAAATGAAAAGATAAAATGGAACTGGGGGTGTAGCTCAGAGTAAAAACATCCCTGCCTTCAGTCCCCAGTACCATACACACACACACACACACACACACACACACACACACACATTAGATAATATTATTGTGTCAATGTAATTTGTGGATTTTGATAAGAGTACTTAGAGTTTTTGAATTTGTAAAGAACTTTTTTCTTATGGAATATTCATGATTTTAGAATTAAGTTTCAAAATTTGAAAGCATAGAGTATGGATCTCTGACTAATGAAATAAAATTAGATAGAAACAAATGCAAAATAAATATAAAATCCTCTGATAATTTAAAATTAAGTAGCACATATTATATAATCCCCAGCTTAAAATTATTTAGAACTAAATAAAAATAAAAATATAAAAAACAACTTGGTGCTGCTGATACAAAATTTAAATTCAAATGCTGTTAGAAGATAAGAAAAGTTAAAAACTTGTTTTATGTTTTCACAAAGAAATTTTTTAAATAAGCAAATTAAAAATAAATTAGTAGGAAGAAATAAATCACAAAAGTAATATAAGAGGAGAAACTATAGGGCAGATAAACAATAGAGAAAAATGAAAGCAAGGGTTTAGTATTAAATAAAATTAATAAAGTCCTAGAAACATGAATTAAAAGCATAAGGTAGAATACATAAATTATCAATATCCAGAATGAAATGAGACATCACTGCAGATTATAGAGATATGAAAAAATAAGAGAATATATTTTATGCTGATACATTCAAATTTATATTCAATTATTTTTATAAAAACATAACTTAAAAAACCATGATAAGGGGACAGATGGGGAAAAAACATAAAATAGAAAATTTGAATAGCTTCATATCAGTTAACATATTTTCATCTATTGTCAAAATCTTTCTCTGAAGAATGTTTCAAGACCAGATGTCTTCACTGGTAACATTTATTAAATATTTATTTATTGTTTTTAACATGTTATATTCCATATAATTATTACATCCTGAAAGACTTGAGTTTGTTATTATCTTTAAAGTAATATCACATGTATTATTTCTATAAATACATATAATATTCATACAAAATTATGTGTGGGGTTTTCTTGCTTGATTATTATCTACAGTCATGCTACTGTGCACTAGCATAACAGAACTTTTTTTATTCCTATCTTACTGTAAATAATACTCATTTAAATATTTAAAATAAGAAACGTTGCCAATCTTAAAAAGAGAAATAAAGTACTGATAGATGCTTCAGCATGAGAGAACCTTGAGGATATTATGAAACAAACGATTCATAAAACTACTACATGTTGCCTGAATTGCAGGTAACAAGGAGACACACCATCAGTATTCCTTTCTTCAGGACCTATACAAAGAACTCAGTTTGTTATTTTCTCAAAATTCATAATTGAAATACAGCCTTCATCACCTGTTAATATAACTAACTCAATTCTGTTGGGTTTCTAGTACCTACTGCATCAATTCATAACATACTTGCATTATTTGGCGTACTGTTAGAGATGAATGCACTTTAGAAATAAATCCCCATTTGCTCTTCTTCCATGAGGGGGTTTATATTTATCCATGTTTATTCTATACCCTAAATTTTTCATTCTATTAGTCAGACTTGGCCCAGTCAACCCCTGAATCAGGATATAACAATTCCTAAAGGGTTCTTTAAAAATCAAGATGGAATGGGAGTGCTGAAAATGACTGGCCTTACACTCTCAACAACTGTGCACATGCTGCCCATTTTTATATAAATGAAATAAAAACGTATATAGTACCTGCATACTAGTGTCTATCTCTGTCTTCACTCTAGCTTATTTTTTTTTGCATTAGTCTAGCCAGAGAAATAATTTCAGCTTATCAAATTGGAATACTTATTTGTCTTCCCATAGTTTATCTTCTACATATGCTTTTGCTCAGAGAATACGTTTTTGCATTCCTTGAGTGTAATTTAATGATTTCTAAGTCTTGCTTTCTTCCTAAATATGACCTCTGGTAGCATTAACATTTAATATGTGTGTGTTTTTTTTTTTGCGGTACCGGGGATTGAACGCAGGGGCGTTCTACCTCCGTGCTACACCCCTGGCCCTATTTTTTATACTTTTATTTTGAAACCGGTCTCACGAAGTTGCGGAGGGCCTCACTAAGTAGGGAGAGAGAGAGACAGGGAGAGAACACTCGCGCATGCGCATGTGCGAGCTGAGGCTGGCCTCGAACCTGGATCCTCCGGTCTCTGCCTCCCAAAGTACTGGGATTACAAGCGTGCGCCACCACGCCAGGCTTATATGTGTGTTTAATAATTATCTGTATTCAATATATCATGTACTCATCCCTTGTGAAATGTTATCTGCAGCTGTCAGAATGGATTTTCATTTTCTCACTTTTCTGCCATTTTACATCAGGATAAATCATAAAACTGGTTTTGTCAAAACTGTGTTGATACAAAAGTTACTGACTCTCGGTGATTCTAAGTGTGCTCGGACTCCTCCACCGAGATTTCAGAGTCTGACATGTTTCAGTTCAACAATGCCATGACGTGATGCACTGGGTATTTTATCAGGAACTAGAGTGAGGATAATAAACAGACCCAGGATTTTGACATTAATGCCAGGTCCAAGCTCAAGGCGACAAGAGAATTAAGGCCTATCATTATGTATTCTGGAGATCCAAGATGGACAAAGAAAAACTTAATATTTCCATGTCCAGTAGAAATTTAGAACTGAAAATTTAGGAAAGATTATTTCAAATAGTTTTTTTTTATCTGTGAATAGTTTTATAGCCAATATATAATGTTCAACGGGCCTTTAAAGTTAGGAGTTAAAACCAGTTAACCTTGCAATACACTACTTGAAATGTGAGTTTAAGAATAACAACAGAAAACATTTACCATTCTGGGAAAAAGTAAATCAAGGGAACATGGAGTCAAGTGTTGGGGTCAGACTCTAAACTGTGCTTGCAGTTGTTGGTAGGCAGGAAGCCAAAGCCAATTATTATCTGGGTGAGGGGCCTGTCAATCTGTCAGCCCCAGCAAGGTGTATGTAATAAACTTTCAATTCCAGATAAACAAGGAAGACCTAAGTCAACAAGTACAAGGGAAATCTCCACCAACCTCCAAAGGCAAAAATGTTGCCCTTTTTCTTTCTAATGTTGATTAATCCATATCTAAATTCTGCTCCTTCCTCTCTTTCTCCCATATGAACACTGATACTTGGTCTTGCTACAACATGACAAAGTCACTTCATTTTAAGTGTGTAAAACATAACCTATGCATGTACATTCTGAACCAAGCTGGTATTGACAATACAACTTCACAAATGGAATCTTGTAATTCACAGAAAAACAGCATATGGAACACCGTCTAGTTTTTGTGGCATATTTTTTGAAGCAAATGAAATATCAATTACTGATTAACTCTCTTATTTCAGAAATGTTACCCTCAGTGAACTCAATGATAAGCAGGAACTGGGAACCTGTAGATGATAAATATAAACTGGTCTTACAGGGAAATAAATAACTTCTTCATTATTAAAAACATCCTAAAGAATTCTCAGTCTTATAACTGAGACCAACATTTCATGGAGCAGGAAGTTTAGATACTTTCTTGGCTCAATTGTTTGCTTTGAAGGTCATTTCAATTGTATGTTTTATATTAACTTCACCTATCACCATAAGCAAGCCTGGATGAGAATTCTAAGTATACAACATAGGGTTGTCCCTTAAACTCTCCAAGTCTCAGTGTCTCAGTGTACCCCAGAAGGATGTTGTAAGGCTCAGAACAGTAGGTATGAATGTGTGTGTGTGTGTGTGTGTGTGTATACACATATTGGTGTTTACATATAATTAGATAGACCTGGCTTTGAACCACAACTCTATTAGCTGTATAGCCCTGAATGACTGCTGAATCTCTTGAAGACTTTAATTCCTTCATCTGTAAAGTGAGGGTAAACAGAAGTAGTAGTATACTGTGTGCCCTCACTCTTGCGTCAGTGGACAACCTTGGTAATGTCCATTCTGATTCTAAGATATCTCTCTCTATCAGGTCTTTTCAGACACTGATCCTATAGAACTGTCTTTTGCTCATTGCTGATTGGTTTTTCAAAAATTTCCAGTGACTCCTTGATGGTTAACATCAAATCTAAGCTCCCAGGGGCAAAGTCACATACTTGTTCAGTGGCCTTAAAATCAACCTCAGCTCAAATATTGGTTCCATCATGATAGGAACCTCAGCCACTGAGATCATGTGACATTTGAGCAAGTTGCTTAATCTTTCTGTATAAGGATTTTCAGTGTTTCCTTTGTAAAATGCTGCTAGTCATTTCTCTTTAGGTTGTTGGTCACGGGAATCAAGACAATAATAAAACAGTTAACAGAAATCTGGTACATAGCAACTGTTAAGTGAACTCTAGCTAGCTTTCTTCTGACTGTGGAAAGTTCCAGTTATTAGAAAGCTTTGTTTATTCTCATGTCCTGCCTACATAACATCTACCTTTAATTATATAATCATTTTCTGTAACAATCATTGCATCACCTTTTTTTTTTTTGGTACTGAGGATTGAACCCAGGGGCACTCTACCTCTACGCTACACCCCCAGCCCTATTTTTAATTCTTTATTTTGAAACAGGGTCTCACTAAGTTGCGGAGGGCCTCACTAAGTAGCTGAGGCTGGCCACGAACCCGGATCCTCCAGTCTCAGCCTCCCAAGTACTGGGATTACAAGCATGTGCCACCACACCCGGCTCATTGCATCACCTTTGACAGGACACCTTTTCAACTGATGTGTCTTGATAAATTTTTCATAGAACTTAAACATACTTTGCTTTACTTATGACTCAAAATATTGGTTTTAAATTCTTGAATAATTCTTATTTTAAAGATGAAAGATGTGTTCAAAAAGATCTTGAATATTTTAAAAAGAAAGTGGTAGTATAAACATTTATCTCCCAGATAAGATGGCTTTTTGTTTTTCTAGATTTCACGATAAATCTGAAAGGAAATGCTAATGGAGAAATAATACAGTAGTGAAAAGAACTTCATTCAGACCAGGAATGTCTCTACATGTGCCATCTCTGCACTTTAAAACCTTCGCTAGACAGCTACATTTGAAATCATCTGAGGAGACTAGAGAAGATATTTTTTCTACAGTAAAATGAAGAGAGTTCTTACCAGCTGCCTCTCTTCCCTTAGTTCACAGAAGGCTTTAACTAGAGGTGATATATCTTTTATGGTAATTTTTCAACTTTCTCACAAAAGGCACATTTTAAGTCAAATTGCTTTTCTAACCTACTGAGCAACAGCACTTGAAATGACAGCCAGGAGCAAGTACTAAACTAAGGGGCACATACAGTTTTTCCCTAATAATTCAATGAGTGGGTGCCAGATTTTTTATTTTTATTTTCATTTATTTTATTTTTTATAGTTTCTTTGAAGACTAGTAAGAGTGACTCTATGGTAGTCAACCTTTCAGTGATTCACTGTGAGTCTTGCTTGCAATGCTGGATCCAAGTTCCTATTTGTATACAGAACAGCTGATTTAGTGTTTATGGGAAGCTACAACATCTAACTTATGGATTTGATGTGCATTCCTTTAGGAGAAATAATTTCTGAACCAACCTGCCTCTCAGGCAGTGGTTCTCACACATGATACTAAAAAAAAAAAAAAAAAGGACCGTAGTCTGCTATGGTTTGTCCTCTCGTCCTCGCCGAAACGCAGGTTGAAATTTAAACCTATCATGAGATATTAAAAGGTGGATGAGGTGGGACCTTTAAAATATGATTAGGAGCCAGGTGGGGTTGGGGATCTGCCCTCATGAATGAATTTACCTCTTCAGTGATTAATGGAATAATGGGTTCCTCCTGACAGTGGGTCTGTTAGAAAAGCTATTTGTCTAGATCTCTCGTTTATCCCTTCTCTTACCACATGATACCCTCTACTGCCTCTGGATCCTGCTAGTAAGGAGACCATCAGTACAGAAGGCCCCTCAACCTTGGACCAGACTATGAACAATAGACTTCTTTTCTTTATAATCCACCCAATCTGTGGTATTGTGTTATTAGTAATAGAAAACAAAGTCACAGCTTCTCTGCAAATACTACCCCCTCCCCACCTTCCAACTTGGTACACACATGTTTGCAGCTATTATTATTATTATTAAGTTTTAAGGCTCAGAATAATCCAACATGCTGGAGGTGTAGCTCAGCAGGAAGGCGCCTGCCTAGCATGCATGAGGCCCTGGGTTCGATCCCCAACACTGCAAAAAGAAACAAACAGAAAAATTCGAACATTATGAAATAAAAATGGTAAAGCCTGGCGTGGTGGCACACGCTTGTAATCCCAGTACTTGGAAGGTGGAGACAGGAAGATCGCAGGTTCGCGGCCAGCCTTAGCTACTTAGTGAGGCCCTCTGCAACTTAGCGAGACCCTGTTTCAAAATAAAGAATAAAAAAAATAGGTCTAGGGGTGTATTTCGGAGGTAAAATGCCCCTGGGTTCAATCCTCAGTACCGCAAAAAAAATAAAAAAAAAGAAATAAAAATGGTAAATTGTAACTACTTACATGTAGCATTTACCATGTGCCAATCGCTATACTAAGCGGTCTGTATTCATGCAGTTAATACTCAGATGATATGCAATTAGGGTTATTATTATTCCTCCTTCCATGGAGGTTACACATACAGGGTGAGTGACATCCTGTAGTCATATATATATGCATACATATACATACATATACATACATATATATGACTTCCTATAGTCATATATACATACACATACATATATACATACATATATATACACACACATATATATGCATATATATGTATGCATTCTAGTATGTCAGTCTAGCTTGAGCATCTGAAGCTAATAGGCTATACTACCCTTCAAAGTGTCTTCAGGCAATGTGCTGGAATTTTCAATGAAGTTTTCATTGCATCTTGGAATGGTCCTTGCATTTTTAACACTGGAAACATTTTTTTAGTATTTTTTTCTTTTCCATGTGAGTGATTATTCTAATTTTGTTTGGATCACATGTCCAAGTCTGGTTAAGTCATGCTGAAATAAAGCCTGCTTCCGGAGTCTGAACTGTACCTTGCAGTGTTTCTCTAGTATATACAATGCTTGAAAGATCAAAGGAAGCCAGATGCAAACGCTGCTTAGAAATCACTCATACATGAAGGAAAAGACAAAGTAAATAGAGTTACTGAAATAAAATGCAGTATGAAGTCTTTAACTGTAGCTAAACCCCAGAGACCTGTTGAAATACTGAAAAGTCACTTATTTTGTTGGGCATTCCTAAACTTCCATATATCAGAAAAGCATAAAAAGAAGCATTTTCAAGATGAATTAATTACAAGTTTGTTGAGGTCAGGAGGTAAACTTATCAAGGCATTATGGTCACTCACGGGTTTCTTTATCCATCTATTTGCTTTGTTATTCAATCATTAACTTTCCATGCCTTGTAGCCAAGCAGATTTGAATTTATATTTTTCTTTGTAAACTAACTAGCTCCATTATTTGTGAAATTTTCTTGAAGTCCTTAATACTTTAAAAGTAGAAATAAGTGTTGCAACTTTTTAAAGGGGTCATTCCAATGGGAAAATATGAGTATATATTATCCACTAAGGCACTAAAACTAATCTCCTTCCTTACATCTTTCTCTTCTAAACTGGTCTGTACTGCTCCATGCTAAGTACTTTAAGGCAAAGCATCCATTCATTAAATCATTCCTCTAGTATTTAGTCAGAAACCTTCTTTTATTTTTGCCTGATTGAAGTTTGAATTTTTTATTCTGGCATTATTATAAAACATTGACAAATCTTGACACACACACACACACACACACTCACACACTCTTGGGAAACCTCTGTGGAGTTTGTGGTCCTCCCAAAGCACCTTCTTGCTGCATTGGCTCACAACAAACTGAGATCCTCTGGCTGAACTTCCCTTGCCCTGACTTCCCAGCTGTAGAGATTATTCCAGCTACTCAAGGTCCAGCGCACATGCCTTTGCTCCATGGAACACTTCATGGTTCTGACAATGTCATGTTCCTTCCTCTCTGTATCTATGATAAGTGCATGTATCTGTATATACTCGCTTACGGAAACTATCTTAGATTGCCTAGTATTCTGGTATTTTATGTATGTCTTTGATCTTCAGAATTAGAAGATAAATTTCCTGAGAACATATGGATTACTCAAGCTTTAAGTACTTTTTGGAGTCTACCACCATGTATGGCAAACAGCAGACATGCAATAAATATTGATAAAATTGAATTGCAAAGTTTAGTTGGCTCATCCACATGGAGACTGTAATACAGGTCATACAATAGCACAGAATTCCAGTAACTGAGTTTTTATAGACACTTATTAAGGCCCATTTACTTTCACTAACAGTTGGACAGGTGTCAGGATCACTAGAGTAATGTTCAAGTTGTGGGTTCGGCTGTACTTTTTAATGGTGATCAGTGTAATTTACTGTGAGTAACTGTGTTGAAATGCCTCTTGGTATTGCACGTGTAGTCAGAGAAATGTTCACTGAAAGTAATGGAGAGAAGATAATGACTTTAATTTTCTTCTTTTTTATTTTCCATAGAATAATTGTAAGTACAGCTATTGGTAGGCCAATCTGGTGCAGAGAAACATCACGTCCATGTTCTTTGACTATGGAACTTGGAAAAGATTCAAATTCAAGCAACCTGCAAAATAGATTCAATTGTCATGTTTTATTAAACATAAATGAGCAAGAAGCAAAGCCAGGAACAACCCCTTGGGGTCTTTGCAGATTTAATAAGTGCTTCAAACAGTAAGAATGAGGAGGCAAGGTGGTTGGATAGTACTTTTTCAAGTTCTACTTTGTGATTTAATACTCCCATAATTAAATGAGTATATTAGAGACATCAAGAATTTTTTTTTGCTTGATTTTAAGGATACACAATGACAAATGACATTGGTAAATGTCTCGCTCCATGTCTGCTTGTGGTTTACAGAGTTAAGTCTTCACTCTCAGACAACCTTTCTTTTCTGCATTTTTTTTTTTTTTGGTACTGTGGATTAAACCCAGAGAAAAGGTCTTTTTATTGTTTTGTTTTGAAACAGGGTCTTCCTAGGTTGATGAGTGTTTTGCTAAGTTGCTGAACCTGCAATCCTCCTGTCTCAGCCTCCCAAGTACTGGGATTATAGGCCTGTGCTACCCACCATGCTCGGCTTTTTTCTGCATTTTAAAAATGAACACACTGTTACCTAGGAAACTGTAGCTTCGTTATTTCAAACTCATTTAATGTAAGCCTGAATTTCTGAAGCCTATGCTATTATTGCTTTGTAAAATAATATAGATGTTTTCTTGTCAATACAGATGTGTTTTATAAGATATTTGCAAGCATATCTGTTCTATACAGGCTAGTATTAAATAAAATATAAGAAGACACTTATTCTAGATTTATCTACAACCAAAGAATTCATATTTTTTAAAAATTGGCTGATCTTTTTTATTTGGAATGCCATATTTGCAAATTTGCCTACTTGCTAAATGTATTTGCAACCCCAAATCAGTACACAGTACACTTTTACTGTTGTTTATGGATGTGTGAGGAGTGGGCAAATCTTGGACGGCCTGGCAAGTACATTCCCAGCGAGAATGAACAAGAAAGAATTCTGTCTACTAGTTTCAGCTCTCATATTATATTCAGGTGTTATTGTAATGACTTATGTAACACTACTTTTTTTGCACTTTAGTAATTTTTGTTGATGATTTTGTTATTTAATTTTTTGTACCATAGATTGAACCCATTCTACCTCTTAGTTATACCACCTGTCCTTTTTATTTTTCATTTTGAAACAGGGTGTCCTCAAGTTGCTGAGGCTGGCTTCTAACCTATTATCCTCCTGTTTCAGCATCACAATTACTGGGATTACAGGCATGTGCCACCAGGCCTGGCTGATTTTGTTACTTAAAATGACCCACAATTCTGGGTACAGTGGCACACACCTATAATCTGAGTACTTGGAAACCTGAGATAGGAGTATCACAAATTTGAGGCTAGCCTCAACAATATAGCAAGACCCTCAACAATTTAGCGAGAACTTGTCTCAAAAAAAAATTAAAAAGGGCTGAGGGTGTGGCGCAAAGGTAGAATACCCTTGGATTCAATCCCCAATACCAAAGCAAATAAATGAAAATAAAAATAAAATTACCCCTAATCATAGAATGCATTTTCTAGTACTCCTATGGGCAAAGTTATGATTTGCCTTACAGAGAATATGTGTTTGTTTAGGCCTGAATTAGAATAGCACTGGTCATGGGTTCAATGTTAATGTATCAACAATATATATTAAATAAGTTGTCTTAAACAAATAAATATAAAACAAAGCTCTTTATTAGTAGGTTGATGAGAATAACTTGACAAAAGTCTTCCAAGAAATTAACTGTACATTCCTTAAGATCAATAGTTTAGTATTCACTAATTCAGTGTTTAGAGTGAGGATGTGTAATACAGACACCAAGAATAATAAGAATCAGCCATGTTTTATTATTCTGTCTCCTACCTCTGACGACCAATTCTGGAAAAGAAAACTGATGTTCTACTTATCTCTGACCTTTAGCTAAGTACATTGCTGTAATTCTTTTTTCTCTTTCTCCTGGTAATAATAGGCATAATCTGTACTAGGCACTTGCAGATAGTAGTTAATTTTATGTCATTATTACAGTAATTCCATGGGTAAAAAATGTTGTGTTCCTTAAAACATTAAGGCTCATATCTGATTATTAAAGTATAAAAAAGAATTATATCTCAGAATATCCCATGTGGATCAGTATTTCAGGATGTGAAAAAAAAAAAGCCGGCACTCTCCAGGATTGATAGGTTATGAAATGTTTGTTTACACACAGACATGCATATGTACATAAGCAATCATGATAATATAGCAGATTCATACACACACAGAGCCTTGAACAAGCTAAACCACATCATTCCTCTGCCTTGTAAATTGTGTATTTTAAAGAACTATGAAAATGTTTGATGATATAAGAAAAGTTTCCTGCAATAAATAATAGATAATTATGCTGTGCTAAGTCAATAAGTATTGAGGAGCTACAGAATTAATAACACTGTACTGAGCATTGTGAAATATATATACACATTTGAATATAACCTTTCCTTAAGCCATTTAATATTTGAATAGCATACTGTCTTTTTATGTGTTTTTTTTTTTTGTGGTATGGGGATTGAACCCAGGGCCATTCTACCCACCAGCTTGTACCTCCAGCCGTTTTTATTTTTTATTTGGATACAGGGTCTTGCTAAATTGCTGAGATCCTTGCTACATTGCTAAGGCTGACTTCAAATCTGCAATCCTTCTGTTTCAGCCTCCCAAGTACTGGGATTACTGGTATGCGCCACCATGCCTGGCCAAATAGCATACTATTTTAGTCCAATTTGTGTTTCTCTAACAAAGTACCTGAAGCTGAGTACTTTTTAAAGGAAAGAGGTTTACTTTGGCTAATGGTTTCAGAGGCCCAAGAGTAGAGTGCCGGCATGAGCTCCTGGTGAGGGCCTCATGTCGGACAGAGTCACTTGGTGGGAGCTTGTTTGAGAATGAGAGGTCACAAAGTAGGGGAGGGAGCATGATACTGGGGAAGTGCCAGGCTCACCCTTTTATGTGAGCCCAGTCTTGAGGTGACAACTTCAGGTCTGTGAGATGTAACCCATTCCACAGATGAGCATCATTCCTTCCACTAGCAGTGTCCTGGGCCTCATTCCTGAGGTCCTACCACTTCAGTGCTGTCACGTGGGGACCAAGCCTCCAGCACATGAACATCTAAACCATGACATGTGCAAACAAAGAAACTTAGCTAAAGAAAAGTGAGCCAATTCCAGTCAACATTTCCACATTTGGTCATTTGGTCATTTGGAAACATTAGATTCCTGAGCATTTTCCTATTCATTGCCAGATTTAAATTAGCTAATTTTAATTAAGGTCTAGATCATTTTACATAATTCCATAATTCAGGCTGACCATTACAACTTACCATTAAAATCCCAGGCCTTCTTGCTGTTTCTATGTTAGAGTCACCTCAATCACCACACAGTCTTCTTAGGTGGGATCCTTCCAAACACCGGAATCCTACCTATTGTCTATGATATTTATTATGGTGCATTTCAAATTGTATGCTAACTTGAATCCAAATGTTCTGGGAATGCCATAGAACTTTTATTTTTCACAGCATTTTTAGGCATGCAGGTGGTCTAGCAAAATGAGTTTTTTTTTTTTTGTCTCAACAATTATTCAGCCAGGGGTTAAGATGTCAGTCTCCTCTTCGAGGCTATTCTGTTAGTCAATGTACAGGTGATGAAAGGAAGATAAGCTCTGCCCACACACTCACACTTAAGTATTCACTGGGAAGGGAAGGTAAATGCACACTTGCTATGAGACACATAGCGCTCTTGTTAAAAGTTTTTTTCTCCAAAAAATCTTTATATTTTCCGTTATAAAAGTTGACATACGGTAAAGGTAAGGATTTCAAGAATGTTTTTGGCCTACCTCCTCGCTATTGTTTTCTTTAGAACTTGTGATCTTGGTGCGTGTAGGTGTGAAAGAGTTGTCACCACTTATTCTTGGATTTGATTTCAGGAAAATATGCATGGACAACAGGAAAAGTCTCATTTTATCAAGAATCTCAGTGTACATGGAAAAGAGGAACTTAATATTGGAGCATATGAATTGCTTCACTGCAAAACTAAAATGAATAATCTTTGTTGTGTTCCCTATGGATTTATATAAGAACAAAAGATTGATCTGTGTAACGGTTCAGCCATTGAAAATCACGTAGAATGTGATGAAAACACGCCCTGAAACCAAAGTGATTTAGCACATTTGAGCCACATGGCTAACAGTTGCATCAATATTTCCCAAGATAATTAAGAAAAGATAGGCAAAGAAAACAGTACCCGCCTCTGATTGTAGCAGGAAACAAATGACTTCCCGTAGGTATACATGATGCTGATTCTTTTTTTAATTTTATTTTTGGATGTCCAGCTCTGCTGTCATCCTGAAGGAAAACAAGGGTGATTAGTAATCGGAGCATCCTGAGGCCAGAGAACAACATGGTCTGTTGACCATGTTGGTGCAGAGCTTCAATCTCTCAGCATCAGCCTGAGATACCAATTTTGACAACAGTTGACAAATCATTATGGGTGGATGAAATGTAACAGACAGACATGTGACCTATAAACTGAAAGATTCTTCCAAGAGCATTTCACACACAAAGCAGAAAACCGCATTCCATCAGCACTTGGTGAAGAGAATCAGAGCTAATGTGATTATGTTTATCAAAAGGAAAAGTTTCATTTTTATTAGGATAATTCCAGTAGGCCATTTTTGGGACTAGCTATTTTTTCCTTCAACTGTTAGAATAAATAGTCTTCTTTTGCTTCCCCTAGATGTTATCCTGGAAGTAGGATAGTGTAGTGTAATAGTTTTTGAAAAGAAGCAATTCCTGCTATTTTAAAATTTGTACCTTTAAGAAAGTGAAAATATATAGGAGAAATAGAACACATTTTTAGGATGTTGACCTCTAGCTAAAGTTTCAGAAGGAATTTTTCAATTCTACAAAAAATTCCCTTCCTAGGATCTTAGCTCTTAGCAGAGGTGGAAAATTCAAGATACCTGCTTTTTACCCAGTTGAAATTTGAAGGCTTTTGTTTGTTCATTTTGATTAGTCCATATGTCCCAGGAAAACAAACATCCTTCACTTAGGAAACATTTGTGAATATAGATGTGTCTCATTATATAAATAGGCAATATCAGCCAGGCGTGGTGGCGCACGCTTGTAATCCCAGTACTTTGGGAGGCGGAGATCGGAGGATCCGGGTTGGCAGCCAGCCTCAGCGCTCTCTCTCTCTCTCTCTCTCTCTACTTAGTGAGGCCCTCTGCAACTTCGTGAGACCCGGTTTCAAAATAAAGTATAAAAAATAGGGCCGGGGGTGTAGCGCGGAGGTAGAACGCCCCTGGGTTCAATCCCGGGTACCGCAAAAAAAAAAAAAAAATAGGCAATATCGTCATTTGATCCCCAGGGGAAATGAAGACTAACAAAGATTGTGGAGTCATCAAATAGTCATTTGCCTAAAGCAAACAAGTAAATACGGCACTCTATCCCTTTTCAAGAGTACAGAAAGTGTTTGAGGATCATAAATGTTCCTGGAAGCTTTAGGGTAACAGAAAATTACCAATGCTCTTATTCCTGTGCAGAGCCTCCATTTTTATACAGATCAGTGATTCCTAAAACACTTATCCTAATGAATTGTATACAGACCTTCCTTATTCTACCTTCGCAGGCATTTCTGTGTCAATAAAACAGACTGTTGAGCACAATTCGTTCTTTGGCAGAACTGTAAATATGGTCAGTTCTTTCCTCTGTTAACTTACTTCCAAATTGCTTACAGGAGTCATAGAGGCAGCTCCATTTGTATGATCTAATTCTTTCTTTTTTTTTCCTGGCAGGTTGTTGACTTCTCATTATGCTCATATTCTCAATTTATATTTTGCTATGGACATTCATTACAAAGCGCACGCGCAATGACTGAGTAGCTGACCTCGTACATTTTAACCATGTGTTTTGTTGTCAATGAAAAGCAAAGGTTAGCCGGGCGTGGTGGCGCACGCTTGTAATCCCAGTACTTTGGGAGGCGGAGACCGGAGGATTCAGGTTCGCGGCCAGCCTCAGCTCTCTCTCTCTCTCTCTCTCGCTCTCGCTCTCGCTCTCTCTACTTAGTGAGGCCCTCCGCAACTTCGTGAGACCGGTTTCAAAATAAAGTATAATAAAAATAGGGCCGGGGGCGTAGCGCGGAGGTAGAATGCTCCTGCGTTCAATTCCTGGTACCGCAAAAAAAAAAAAAAAAAGAAAAGCAAAGGTTATTTCAAACTTGGGAAAAGAGAGTTTAAAAAAATCATTTTAGAAAGGAAATATTTCTCAGCCAATTCCAAGATTACTCTGTAAGAAAAGTGGGTGTTAATCTGCTTGGTAAAGGGCAATGCTTATATAGACGTCAGTTCTCCCAAAGCCTTTGCTTCTTCACATACAACTGGACCAATCGATGACTATTTTGTTACTGGATGTTACTAGAAATAATTAAAGACATGCTCCAACAGAACCAGGGTTTGTCTATCATTTCTCTTACCTGAAATTAGAGGGTTTTAAAACATTATGAATTCTATCAGTCTGGTATGCTCATCATTAGCAACAATGAGCCAGTTTTGCGCTGATTGTCTCGCTGATCTGTGCCAAGAACTATCTACTTTTCTTTCTTTCTTTTTTTTTTCTTTTGTGGTACTGGGGATTGAACCCAGGGGCATTCTACCTCTGAGCTACACCCCCAGCCCTATTTTTTATCCTTTATTTTTGAAACAGGGTCTCACTAAGTTGCAGAGGGTCTCACTAAGTAGCTGAGGCTGGCCGCGAACCTGGGATCCTCCTATCTCAGCCTCCCAAGTACTGGGATTACAAGCGTGTGCCACCATGCCCGGATTATCTACTTTTCTTAGGCAATAAATTATTTTCTTCTGTTCTTTACGTTCTCTTGTTTGAGCACAGAAACACATTTCCTACTCTCCCCTTCAGCTATGAGCTATGTACTGGCCAAGTTACTCAATTCTGACCAATAGGATTTGAGCACTTCAAGCATAAGCTTAATTTCTGCATTAAAATGTTGCTGCTTACATGGGCAATATTTTCTGATTTTTCTCATATTGCCACAATCTTTTAAAAATATTTAGTCAATCCCAGCACAGCCTCAAGAGAACTTTCCTATCACAAGCATTCCAAGCAGAACATGTTCATAGGAACCAGAGGCATCGGCCATCTAAGGATAGATCCCATAAGTCATTTAAAATAATAAGAGTGGTGGAGCAAGGCATGACGGCCCACACCTGTAATCCCAGTACTTGGGAGGCTGAGACGGGTCTCACAGGTTCAAGGCCAGCCTTAGCAATTTAGCAAGGCTCTCAGCAACTTAGTGAGAGCCTGTTTCAAAAAAATTAAAGATAAAATAGGGCTGGGGGTGCAGCTCAGAGTTAGAACACCGCTGGGTTCAATCCCCAGTACCACCAAATATATATATATATTTTTTCACAAGATATATATTTATTTTTCACTCTCTCTATATAAATTATTAATTATATATAAATTATATATTATATATAAATTATAATTATTTATAAATTACATATATAAGTTATATATATAAATTATATATATAAATTTAGCATTGAGTGCTCACCCAACTTTTTTTTAAATTATGTCTTCCTCCACACACACAGACGATTGCTCTTTCCCAGCCTCCCTTGCAGTTATGTAGGAGCCAAGTAACTGGGGTCTGGTCAGTAGGATTTGGGAAGAGCTGCTACCCATGCTGGTATTTTAGAATATGCTCTAGGAGCTGGGCTCCCTGTCAGTACTAAGGATTGAACCCAGAGGTGCTGCACCACTGAGCTATATCCACAGCGTGCGCGCATGCTCTCTCTTGCTCTTGCTCTCTCTCTTTTAATTTTAAGACCAGGACTCACTAAATTCCAGGCTGGTCTTGAACTTGTGATCCTCCTGCTTCAGTCTCCATAGTAACTGGTGTTACAGGTGTGAGCCGCCACTGAGCCTGGTTTGTCTTTGTCTTCTGAGATAATTTCTGAAATAGGAGAAGGCTGGCATCTGGAAGCAGCTGCCTTATTTGGTTAGATTTTCTAGTTTGAGACAATTTTCTGTGTGTGTCTTTAATCATTGATAGGATGATTCCTGTTTTAACACCCTCAAGTGACTCCCTCACCTAGCCAAATGGAAATTGATTGTTGATTTTGCTTTGCTTTGAAACGTCTTGAGAAAGCTATGGGTTTCATGGAGCAAGTGAGTCACCAGAAATTCTATGCATATGCAATAGTATGGTGTGTGTGTGTGTGTGTGTGTGTGTGTGTGTGTGTGTGTTTCAGATTGAGTGATTAAAGATCATTTCATCATAGGAGCTAACATCAGAATAATCAAATCTTGTGAATTATATCTTTTGCTATCTGTTTACCATGATCTCAATCAGGAAAACTAGGCCAACTTCAGTTTGTTGAAGCATTTATAACATCCCATGAAAAAAAGGTACAATTTTTGTGAAGCTACAAAAGCAAACAAGTAATGAAAATGTGACCAAGCATTCCTTGTGAGCTAAAATGCTTCTGATGCATATGTTGAGAAAGGGAATTCATCAGAAACCTAGTCAAATTTTGAAATGGGAAGTGAAATATAGGTATGAATATATGGCCTAGATTAACTTATTTGCTCTGCTTTCTGTCTAAATATTATAATGTGACACTAAGATAACCCAGAGGGGGAAAATATGTTGAGTCATAAGCCCATTCTCAATAAGGGGCTATAAGATCAATTTAATACTGTCTGTCATTTTTCAATAGGAATTTGTACTGTTTGAGGGGAGTTCATAGCACTAGACAGAATTTGTTTTACCGTGACCAAAAGTGCCTTTTTTATTTTATTAATCATGATTATTTTGCCTTATTTACATCCTTTTCTATCATACCACAGAGCATCAAAAGATGTTGAAGGAAATTCTTATGAATTGAATGTTTGTGTTCCCCCAGAATTCATATGTTGAGGCCCTATTATATTGGTATTAAGAGTTGAGGTCTTTCCGAGGAAATTACATTTAGATGAGCTCTGTGATGGGCTAGTCTCTTAGAAGAAGAGGAAGAGACAGTAGAGCTTTCTCTTCCTCCTGCCTGTGAGAATACAGAGAGAACACATATATCTACATCCAGGAAGAGGGTCTGCGCCAGGAAACAAATCAGCCAGCACCCAGTTCTTGGACTTTTCAGACTCCTCGACTGATAATAATTGTCTATTGCGTAATCCATCCAGTCTATGACATTTTGTTATATTAGCTCAAGCTGAACAAGATAGGAGTTAGAGAATATATTTGAATGATTAACAAAGAAAAAATATTATTTGGATCATATTCTTGTCTTAACGAGGCCAAATTATCCTGAGGAATGAATGACTTCTCCTTTATACTAGAAACAGAAAGAAAACAGTAACACATAGTGTACATTAAGATGACCCACATGCATTAGTCTGGTAGTTTGGTTTCTGATCTTTTGGGTATATGCCTAGAAGTGGTATTGCTGGGTCATACGGTAGGTTCATTCCCATTCTTCTGAGGATCCTCCACACTGTTTTCCAAAGTGGTTGCACTAATTTGCACTCCCACCAGCAGTGTATTAGAGTACCTGCTTCTCCACATCCTCGCCAGCATTTGTTGTTGTTTGTGTTTTTAATGTTTGCCATTCTTATTGGTGGTAGGTGATATCTCAGGGTAGTTTTGATTTGCATCTCTCTGACCGCTAATGATGTTGAACATTTTTTCATACATTTATGGGCCATTTGTATTTCTTCTTCTGTGAAGTGTGTGTCTATGTTTATAGCTGCACAATTCACAATCACCAAACTTTGGAACCAGTCAAGGTGTCCATCAACAGATGAATGGGTTACAAAACTATGGGATATGTACACATGGAATTTTATGCAGCCATAAAGAAAAACAAAATTACATCATTTGTAGGGAAATAGAAAGAATTAGAGAACATTATGCTAAGTGAGATTAGTCAGACACAAAGAGTGAAAAGTCAGATGTTCGCCTTAATATGTGGAAGTTAGATAGAAGGAGATTTAGAAGGGACTCCAGACAAAGAAGATGAAAACTTTAGATGAGCAAAGAAGATGACCTAATTGAGGGAGTTGGGAGGGGGGTGGAGGGAAACACACTAAAGCGCATGAGGTATATATCCAAACTTATAAAACTCAAATCACTGTGCAAAGCACTAAAGGGAGGGAACGGGGAGGGAATGGGGTGGGATTTGAGGGAGGGCTAAATGGGCAATGTGTGCATGCATGATTCTTCTAACCTGACACCTATCAAATGTATAATTACAATGCACCAGTAAATGTATATAAATAAAAAAAAGATGACCCAGTGCTTCAGTAATATAACTGTGTCATAATTTAATGCTTAGAAGTTGGAACAATACGGCCAGCCTCAGCTCTCTCTCTCTCTCTCTCTCTCTCTCTCTGTCTCTCTCTCTCCTTAGTGAGGCCCTCCGCAACTTCGTGAGACCCGGTTTCAAAATAAAGTATAAAAAATAGGGCCGGGGGCGTAGCGTGGAGGTAGAACGCCCCTGCGTTCAACCCCCAGTACCGCAAAAAAAAAAAAAGTTGGAACAATAATGAAAAGACAACTTTGAAACTGTTATAGAAAAAGAAAGGCTTGAAAGTTTAGAAAACACGGGCAATCTATGCTGCTGATCCTAATATAAAGAAAAAAATCATTGTGAAAATAACTCCTGGAGTCTGTTCTTAGAGAGTGACTTTCTCTTGGAAGAGAAGTAGCTAGAGCCTACAACATATCAAAGAACCAAAAGTCTCAAAAATGATAGTTTTTCACCCTTATCTGAAGGAAAAACGTGAATAAAAGGAATAAACATTCTAACTGAAATTTTAAATCCTTGTATGACTCATTCACGGAATTAGTTTATTTACCTTTAATGTAAAAAAAGATTATTGGAAAGCCATCAAAATAAGTCAAATTGATTATAATAAAATGCCACTAAAACTGTTAAAATATAGTTTTACTGGAATTTGGGATGTTTAAGGAAAAACTGAAGTTCCTTTATTTTCTGTCCATCTCAACAGACATAGAGCTAATTCACAGTGAAGACTGAGTACCTCCCTCATTCTTTCCTCATCTTTCCTCCTTTCCCTGTTCTGGTCCTGATACCCATTTTCATTGCTCTGGGCCTGTCTGAATTCACATGCAAAACCTAATGAAAAGCAACATCGTAAATCTTTCCAGATTTTGCTTATATCAGCACGTCAGCTAGATTTGTAACTTTAATCACACACAGAGCCAATGCCTTCTATCTCTGAATTGAAATAATGTCAGTATTGATAAGAGCCTCTCTTACTTACTCTTTCCCTCACAATGCTGAGAATTTTATTCTCCAGGACAGAGTCCTCAGACCTAAAATCATTTTATGAAGGTTTTCAGAGATCAGACACTGAATCAACATCACAGGACTAGTTGATGATAGAACCTAGTCCTCTCAAACCCTAGGTTTATTTTTTTTCAAGGAAAATGTTCTAGGTGGCTTCTTGTAGAAGTAACCAATCTTCTCAGAAGATCTTCAACAAGTTCTAGAAGAGCCTATGAGTTTTGCAGTAATAGAAACCATGCAAGGCTGAAGAGTGTGAAAATTTTCTATCATAAAGGCATGACTGAGAGTGATATGAGGAGCAGTCATTTTGGAAAATAGTTTGGCAGATTCTCAAATGGTGAGGGCTACCTATAAGAGCCAGCAATTTCATTCCTAGGTATGTATTCAGGCAATGTAAGAACATATGTTCATACAAAAACCTGTGCATGAATGTGTATGGCAGCATTATTTATAAGAGCCAAAAGTTAGAAACAATCCAAATGCCAACCAAATGATGAATAGGAACAAAGAAAGATAGTATATCCATGCAATGGAATAGTATTTGGTCATAAAAAAACAATACCCATACATGCTATACTATGAATGAACTTTGAATGCATAATGATAATTGAAAGAAGTTTGTCATATTTGTATGTGTACAGATGTGTATATTTACTATATCTGTTTCCTGAAAAGATCTAAAAGCTGTGATAATCCAATAAGAAAGAGTAAAACTAGAACCCAGATCTTGTTTTCTATATGTTATTCAAACCAGGGCTTCAGAAAATGTCTGATGTTGAACATTTTTTCATATATTTATTGGCCATTTGTATTTCTTCCTTTGAGAAGTTTCTGTTCAGTTCAATTTGATGGTTTTGATTGGGCTGTTTTTTAAGTGTTAAGTTTTTTAAGTTCTTTGTATATTCTAGGTATTAGTCCTCTATCAGAGGAGTAACTGGCAAAGATTTTCTTTCATTCTGTAGACTCCCTTTAGAGTCTTCTTTGTTTCCTGTGCTGCACAGCTTTTAAATTTGATGTCATCCCATTTATTGAATCTCATTTTTATTTCCTGAGCTTTGTAGGTGTTATTGAGGAAGTCTCTGTCAGTGCCTATATGTTGAAAAGTTGGTCCTATGCTTTTGTCTAGTAATTGCAAAGTCTATGTTTTGATTTCTAGGACTTGTATGCATCTTGAGTCGACTCTTGTGCAGGGTGAAAAATTGGGGTCTAAGTCCATTCTTCTACATACGGATATCTGGTTTTCCCAGCACCATTTTTTTTAAAAAGCTATCTTTTCTCCAGTGTATGTTCTTCACACCTTTGTCGAAAATCAATTTGCTGTAAGTAAGAGGATTTGTTTCTGTATCTTCAATTCTATTCCATGGGTCTATGGGTCTATCTTTATATCAGTACCATGCCATTTTATTACCGTAGCTCTATAATGTAATTTGAATTTAGGTATTGTATGCCTCCCACAAGGTTCTTATGGTAAGAATTGTTATGGCTATCCTGTGTTTTTTTGTTTTTCCATATGAATTTTAGGACAATTTTTCTAGCTCTGTGAAGAATGACATTGGTATTTTAATAGGAATTACGTTGAATCTGTATATGGCTTACATCATTAGAAATCAGGGAGATGCAAATCAAAACTACACTGAGATTCCATCTAACTACAGTCAGAATGGCAGTTATCAAGAATGCAAGCAATAATACATGCTGGTAAGGATGAGGGGAAATAGGAACTCTTTAACACTGTTAGTGGGATTGCAAATTCGTACCGCCACTATGGAGATCAGTTTGAAGCTTCCTCAGAAAACAGAATGGAGTGACCATATGACCCAGCTATACCACTCCTGGGCATCTTTCCAAAGGAATTGAGGTCAGAATATTATATTGATACATGAATATCCATGTTTATAGCCACGTAATTCACAATAGCCAAACTATGGAATCTGCCTAGGTGTCCATCAACAGATGAACAGGTTATGAAACTGATATATATGTACACAATTAAATTTTAGTCATTCATAAAGATGAACAAAATTATGTTATTTGTTCATATGTTATTGAAAATGGGTGGAACTAGAGAATATTATGCTAAGTGAGATTAGCTGGTCTCAGAAAGTGAAGGGTCGTATGTTTTATCTCATATGTAGAAGCTAGAAAGAAATTGGAAAACAAATGAAACCAGATAAATGAGGAGCCATAGCAGTGCAATAGTGGAAGGGAACTTGAGAGAGAGGTGGGGAGGGGAAGGGGAGGCCTGATGAAGGAAACAGTTCAAACAATCCCATGTACATCTGTGAGGCTGCCAATACCAATTTCAATATTATGAGTAGGAAGGAGGAAGGAGCAGGGTTGGATCTGGAGGGAAGTGCACCAGGTGCTATGTGAATGTATGTTTTTGTCACACTAAACCTCAGTATGACGTATGGTAACCGTGCATCAATGAAAGTACATTAAAATGAAAATAAAACTAGTGTAAATTTGTTATTAAACATAAAGTAACCTGAATGGCCTTTCCCCCTAATTTTATACTTTTATTGTTGCATTGTAATTACACTTTATAGTGAGATTTAAAGTGACATAAATATACATATACATTAGCATTTCCCTCTGCAGGCCCCCCTGCTCCCCCAACCCCCACACGTTAGTGAGATTGATAGATAGTATTACCTTTATATGTGAACATAACACTATTTTGAGCTGTTTTCTTCCTCAATCCTCCTTTCCCCCCACCTCGCTCCCCCAGACCTCTTCCACTATTCTACTGTTATCTTTCCTCTTGAATGGCTGTTTTAGATCATTCATAAGGATCCTATAATTTAAATTTAAATTTAAATAAATATTATAATATATCATTTTACAATGGGTCTGTTTCAAATAGTTGTTAGCTCTAAAAATAAAAATGGCTTCATATTATTTCTGTGCTTTCAGACCAGTAACTTTCACTCTTTTCTCAAGATGCAAAAAGTTAGTTGAATCGTTTTCACCAGAAGACAGTTTTAATAAAAATTAAATATCTTACCACTTTAGAAAGAATGCTAAAGTCTTCCACAAGATGTAAGCAATTGTCTTTGCTCATTTAATTGGAAAGAACTTTCCAAAAATAAGTTAATGCAATTATTGCTATAAATAAACACCTTTTCTGTTGTCTGTGCTGAGTTTGTCTTGAGCTGATTGCACTAGTAACTTGATTAATTAAGTGCATCTGTCTTTTATTTTTGCAGTTATTCCTGTGATACTATGGTATTATACACTTTTCTATTTCTCTGCCTAATTATTCTCTAATGAGAGGTATTTAAGTGGAGGGAAAGAACTTTTTTATTATTCTAAATAATGAACTGAGGGCCCTTGGCAATACATTCATGTAAGCAAGTGGATTTTATTACAGGCCTTATTTACAGAACTAGTCATTTTCCTTTCCACCCACATTGTTCTCTATCTAATTATTTATTCATTAACTTTTATAATTCATTTTATTTTATTATGAGAAAAATATACTTAAAATAACATTATTTGGAGGTGGGAAGGGGCTTTAACCTCAATTGATACAACTGTCTATCCAAAGGAGAAATTCCCTGCACAGTATCCAGACAATGCACTATTCAGTTCCTGATTAATTACTTCAGTGATGGAGCGAATTGAATAGGTCAAAAAAGCCAATCTGATTAAAAACCAAAGTATTCACAATTAATCCCACACTTATCTGAAATATTCTTTTTATAACTTTCACCTGTTGGTTTTGTTCAGAACACACTATTGTACCTTCAAAAAGGGGCAGTGATACTTTTAAAGAAGCCCATCAGATACCTCCTAAGGCTCTTTTATTTGGCTATTGTAGTTTCTTCAAATGTTCCCCCCTGCTACCTCCCCTTAACTCCATCTTTTGTCTCAGCAAAGAGCAGGGAACAGCAAAACTGTAAGCTGTCATATTGGCAAGCAACACAAGCCTTTTCATAAAAAGGCATTATGACAACGAGCTACACTGTTTCAGAACGCAGGGATTCTTCCACATAGCAATTCTTTTCAGTGAAATTTGTATCCTGAACCTTGGTTTATTGACACTGATTTGGCAAGATAAAGCATCTTTGATTTGGTCCAGAAACTCTCAATATCACAGGCTTTGTAGTCTCTTTGATAGACAACCCGTATCTTTTCTCTATTGATTTCCTTTTGTTACTGCAAAAACAACTTTTAAACTTCTCCTAGGCCTTTCTGAGTGATAGCAGATGATAAATACTTTTTATTTATCTTTATGGCTTTCCTACTTGTGTCATTAGCCTGAAAAATGGTTCTCACGTCTAGATGATTTTTTGAATGTATTAACTGGAACATCTGCTTCATATGATTGGACTTTTTGAGCTGTGATTTCTGCTTATTTTAATCTTGTGGTGTTAATTCTCAGCCAGGTTCTCCTAATCTGGTCTGTTTTTCTCAACTTCTCATGCACTGGAATATATACTTTCTAGTATAGGCCCTAAATAGAGTTCATATTAACTAGCTATACATATCACACACAGTATACCATAAACCCATACTTTTTTTTATTCAAATACATTCTGTAGATTGTCAGATTCTGTAGATTGACCCTAAAGAAGTGGCAGAATCCCAGAGATCTTGAAATAATCCAATATCTTCACTCTCAGCTTAAGAGTCTCCCAGTTCCCCTAAGACAATGTTAGGTATCTGTTAAGAAATGATTCCAGAACTACCTTTACCACTTCGTAACATTTTTTTTTATTGAAATTGATGGTTTGCTTGCCTGATTCTTTAAAAAAAAGATGAAAAATTACTAGAGGACTGGGTCCTAGTGTGTTCCCCATTATAACCTCTGTATCTAGCAGACAATCAGAAGGCACTCAATATACAGTTACTGAATGGATCCACTAGTTGATTAATTAACATTTTCTGCTTCTGTTGCCCTCATTCTAGGTTGATATTGATCTAATGACACTCTTGTTTTTTTCTAGTCAAGATTATACAGAGCTGAGATATAATGAATGAGATGGATGCTCTTTTCTGACAAGACAGGAGAATGGATGATTAAATGGACAGTTTCTCAGAATTTGGCAAATAAATTAGTTGGCTGGGTCACTAATTTGATTCACATTAATGCTCCTTTGGTGTATCTAAAAATGTAAATGTGGAACATGTAATTACTACTATTACTCTATTAAAATAGAGTCCTAAGAAAGGTCTATATGGTCATATACATATGCAAAATATATAATAGACTAAATATCCTCCATGAATGAATAGCTTGACTTTTTAATAAAAGATAATATTCAGATTTATGCTAAAGCTGGGTCTTAATGGTTAGAGCTATTAAGTTTAGTAGTCAGCTGGAGATGGTATTATGTCAAAAAATAACAAAAAAGCTGATTTGGCATGATTTACTGTTCCCTAAGCCAACTGAGGAAAGCCCTCCCAGGGTTATAAGGGAACTAATTGATTTATTTTCCTCTCATCACTGCAACAGCTAGAATATTTTTCTTGCCTGTATCTTCAAGGATAACACTGTATCTGAAAAAATAAACAGAGCCTCAATATGCTGCATAATTTGGTTGTTACAGAATAAACATTCTGTTTTTTAAAAGCTAAATCCATGGGTAGGAAGTATCCTGATGGTTAGATGGCATCTGTCATTTTAGGTATTTTTTTAAACTTGCAAGTACCTTCATTTTTATGTTTATTTCAGTGGGATTGTGACATCTGGTTAGGAATTATTGATTTCTCTAGAATTTTGTCTCTAATACTGACATGAGCAAAAACATCTTGCAGACAGCATGGCAGGGAGAGTTCTAAGTCCTGTAATATATCGCACCCCTCTGTCCCAGTGTGCACACCCTGCATAGTATCTTAACCTGTGAATTTAGTGGATTTTTCCCATGTTAGTTTATGGTATATGGAATAGTAGACTTTAAGAAAGAAAGACATCTAGATGGGCTTAAACTAATCACAAAAAGAGCTTCTTAAAAGCTGAATTTTCTCTGGCTGGTAGCAGAAAAATGTCAGGAGTTTGAAGCATGAGCAGGATTAGATGTACGTTGCTGACTGGCTTGAAGATGGGAAAATCCCAGGAAAAGATCTGAGAACCGACCTGGAACAACCAAGAGTAACACTGGACTGATGGCCACAGGACAGTGGGACATCAATCCTTATAATAGAAAGCCGGATTTTGCCAAGGGCCTGAATGAGATTTACGGTGGAAATCTTTCCCCTTGAGCCTCTAGGAAAGAACTCACCCTTGATTTCAGTTTTTGCAGACTCTGTATACTTCTGACCTACAGAAACTGTGTGATAATACATTTGTGTTGTTGTGAGTCACTAGGTTTTTGGTATTTTACTACGCAAATACCAGCTGTGTCGATAAATATTTGGCTCCTGAAAAGTATGGATGCACCATGGATATTATCTCTTATGGTCAATGAGCAAATTTATTTATAATTATTTTTTATTGAAGCAATATATGCCTTATATATTATTTGCCAATTTCGCCATTTGCTTAACTGCACAATTCATCGGCATTAAATATGTTCATGTTGTTATGCGACCATCACCACCTTTTACCTCCACACATTTTGTTAACCATGTGCAATCTCTTTTCCCTTATAAACTATATTTTTTGTTAGTTTATGACTCTTCCAATCCTTCAGTGAAAATTAAAATAGCCTCTTGTTAGCTAAAATAACTCCAGAATTTTCAAAATTAGAATTTTTCAGAATGAGAAAGTTCTAATAATACCCAGATGTTCATTTTCTGCTGCATCTGATTATTATTAGAACTTGGAATTCCCAGGCAGCAGTGTCTGAGATAGAGATTAGCATGACTATCAAAGTGTCATTTAGGAACAAAGATAAACATGTAAAAGTCAGACCTTTGTTCCACGTGAATCTTAATTGAGCAGGTATTTGAGAGGACGTTATAACTAATTTCAATGTTCCTCTTTAATTGGAAGAGTAAGGGCTCATTATGATTTCATTCTCACTCACTCCCGTGCATTTAAATAGTTTCTAGCTCTTCAATTTTCATGGGTCCGTGTAGGAAGGAGTACTCTAAATAAAATTAATACTTAAACAAAACATTCGAAGAGACAAAACCCAAAGGACTTTACAAAAGATCTGTACAAAGTATTCACAGAAACATTCAAGGAAAGTTTATTTATAAATATGTGTCATCCCATAGAAATATATGGTAGAAAACAAGAGAAAACACAAAATAAATTCTTTGACACTTTCATGAGCTATCTTAACTATGAAAATCTGTAAGCATTTAATAAATACAAGCGCTTACATACACAGGGATACTTTGATTAATTTTGAATTGTCAAAAAACATTGGAAAAACAAAATGTAAAACAACATATCTTGGAGAAAAGTAGAAAAATAATAAAACATTTATTTTTATATACTTTTATTGGTGCATTATAGTCTCACATCATAATATAAATCATATTGATAATGACATACATGCACACAGCACTTGGTAGGCTTTCCCCTGGCTCACTCCCTACTCCCCCCCTTTCCCCATACAGAGTATTGAGATTTACATTGGTATTCTCACATATGTACATAATATCTATGAAAGTAATTCCTTCCTTGATCCTCCCTCTCCCCTTTCTCTTCTAGACCACCTCCCTGGCTCCACTGAAGTTTCTCCTCCATTATCTGAAATTCCTCTGGTATCCTGATTACTCTCTAGCTTCTGCATATTAGAGGAAACATATGACTCTTGACTTTATGTGACCAGCTAATCTCATTTAACATAATGTTCTCCAGGTCCTTCCATTTTTCTCTGCAAATGACATTATTTTGTTCTTCTTGATTGCTGAGTAGAATTCCATTGTGTGGATATCCCATAAATTTGTAATCCATTTATATGTTGATGGACACCTAGATTGGCTCTATAATTTGGCTCTTGCAAATTGTGCTGCTATAAACATGGGTATGCATACTGTAATTCTCTGATTTCAGTCCCTTTGGAAAGATACCCAGGGGTGATATAGCTGGGTCATATGGTGGATCCATTCCCAATTTTCTGAGGAATCTCCACACTGATCTCCATAGTGGCTAAACTAATTTGCAATCCCACCAACAGTGTATAAATTGACTAAGGGTTTATCAATGATGTTAATCTTTTCAAAGAATCAGTTTTTTGTTTTGTTGACCTTTTGTAATATTTTGTTGCTGTTGTTCTCGATTTCATTGATTTCTACTCTGATTTTAATGATCTCCTGCCTTCTACTGGCATTGGATTTTGGCTGTTCCTGTTTTTCTAGGTCCTTGAGGCATGTCATTAGGTTCTTTATTTGTTGACTTTGTTTTTCTTATGTCAGCACTCAGTGCTTTAAAATTTCCTCTTAAGCTGGGCGTGGTGGCACATGCTTGTAATCCCAGTACTTTGGGAGGCAGAAACCGGAGGATCCGGGTTTGCGGCCAGCCTCAGCTCTCTCTCTCTCTCTCTCTCTCTCTCTCTCTCTCTCTCTCTCTTTATCCCTCTACCTAGTGAGGCCCTCTGCAACTTCATGAGACCCGGTTTCAAAATAAAGTATAAAAAAATAGGGCCGGGGGTATAGTGCGGAGGTAGAACGCCCCTGGGTTCAATCCCCGGTACCGCAAAAAAAAAAAAAAAAAAAAAATTCCTCTTAAAACTGCCTTCACAGTGTCCCGTAGATTTTGGTATGTCATGTCGTGTCTCTATTTTCATTTAATTCTAGGAATTTTTTAATTTCTCCCCTTCTTTCTTCTCTGATCCAGTTCTCATTCAAGAGTGTAGCATTCAGTCTCCACGTATTTATGTAATTTCTTTTGGTCTTCTATTGCTGGTTTCTACTTTCTTTCCATTATGATCTGAAAACATGCAGGGAATTATATTACATTTGTTGAATTTGCTGGTATTTGCTTTGTGCCCCCAAATATGGTCTATTTTGGAGAAGAAGGTGTATTCAGCTGTGCATATATATATATATTAGGTCCGTTTGGTTTATAGTGTTCTTTAGGTCTGAAGAATCTTTACTCATCTTTTTCCTGGAAGATCAATCTAGTGGTGTGAGTGCTGTGTTGAACTCTCTCAATATTATTGTATTTGGGTATATTTGAGACCTAATTTCCTGGAGAGTTTGTTTTATAAAAGTGGGAGCACCCAATTCTGGGGTGGGCGTAAGTGTTTGCTATTATTACATCTTTGTCTCTTCTGATATGTTTTAGCTTAAAGACTGTTTTGTTGGAGATGAGCATGTTGCTGCCCCTGTTTGTTTTTGGTCTCCATTTACATGGTCTATCTTTTTCCATTCTTTCACCTTTAGCCTATGAGTATCTTTCCCTGTAAGGTGAATTTCTTGTAAGCGACATATTGATGGTTATGTTCTTTAATCCACATTGCCAGTCTTTGCCTTTTATTGGAGAGTTTAGACCTTTGACAGTCAGTGTTATTATTGGGATATGATTTTTGTTTCCTGTCATTTTGAGTTCTATTTTCTGTCTGATGTAGTGTTATTTCTCCTTTACTTAGTTGTCCATCTTGTGGAATTCACCCTCCTCTGGTTCTAGTATTTACTTCTTTTTTCTTCTTTGTGTTTTATTTCCTTAAGTATTTTCTCTATTACTGGCTTGGTAGTCATGATTTCTTTTATTTTCTGCTTGTCTTGGAAAGTTTTTATTTCTCCATCAATTTTTAATGATATCTTTGCTAGATATAGCAGTCCTGGTTGAAAGTTGTTTTCTTACATGGTCTGGATCACATACTAGCCCCTCCTGGCTTTCATGACTTGGGATGAGATTTCTGGAATGATTCTTATTGTTTTGTCCCTGAATTTCATCTGTTCTTTTGTTCATGATGCATTTAAGAGTCTTTCCTTGGCCTCTATGTTAGTCATTTTTCTTTTTATGTGATGTGGAGAGTTCTTCTTTAATCTTGTCTTGTTGGTGTTCTGAATGTCTCCTGTACATAGATATCATGATATCATGATTGTTCTTTTTTTTTTTTGTGGTACCAGGGATTGAACCCAGGGGTGTTCTACCTCCGAGCTACACCCCCAGCCCTATTTTTTATCCTTTATTTTGAAACCGGGTCTCATGAAGTTGCAGAGGGCCTCACTAAGTAGCTGAGGCTGGCCGGGAACCTAGATCCTCCGGTCTCAGCCTCCCAAGTACTGGGATTATAAGTGTGCGCCACCACGCCTGGCTCATGATTGTTTTTAGTGATAGTTTTCTGTAGTCACTGGCTCAGCAAGGTTCTGCTCCTTCTTTGCTGGAGTTGGTCTCTGAGAGCTACTGGTCCTGGCAGCCTCCAGCGCCATGTGGGCTTGCCACAATGGCGCTGTTTCTACTCTCTGCTGACCAAGTGAGACATGGGGAGCTCCTTCAGTCCTCTGCTTTCTGTGCTATGACCAATTCCACAGTGTTTTGACTGTCATTTTTCTGTTGGGTTCTGACTTCCCGCTGATTAAGAGTCTCAGAGCACCTGAGACGTGCTGTCTCCCTCTATTCTGCCATCTTTAATCCTAAAGCATATTTTAAAATAAACTAACAAAAGGAAAAGAAGTGGAAATAAAAGAAGACAGTTCATTGTAAAGAAAGTATCCTCACTTCCTAAATTTCCAGTGTCTGATATTCTCATTTACCAAAAAGCTCGACTCTATTTTTCTCCTTCTGAATTCATAGAGATTTGGCCATTATTTCAGTAGTTTTTTTTCCCTGATCTGAGCATACTTCTTTACATTGCAAGAGGGAATATTGAGCAATTTTATCCACTTCAAAATAGTTTAGAGCCGGGTGTGGTGGTGCATGCTTGTAATCCCAGTACTTGGGAGGCTGAGGCAGGAGGATCACAGGTTTTTGTCCAGCCTCAGCTACTTGTGAGGCTCTCTGCAACTTAGTGAGACCCTGTTTCAAAATAAAGAATAAGCTGGGCATGGTGGCGCATGCCTGTCATCTCGGGACTTGGGAGGCTGAGACCGGAGGATCACAGGTTCACGGCCAGCCTCAGCTACTTAGTGAGGACCTCTGCAACTTAGTGAGACCTGGTTTCAAAATAAAGAATAAAAAATAGGGCTGGGGGTATAGCTCGGAGGTAGGAAGCCCCTCGGTTCAATCCCCAGTACTGCATAAAATAAAATAAAATAAAATGAAGAATAAAAAATCGGGCTGGGGGTGTAGCTCAGAGGCAGAATGCCTCTGGGTTCAATCCCTAGTACCACAAAAAAATAGTTTAAATATCCCATAAAATATTTTTGGTCAAAAAACCTAAAAAGGAAAAATGTGGTCTGTGAAGTAAAATAATATAATTAATGAAAGACAACCCTTTCAATTGCCTTTGAGTTCTTTTAGCCATTATATCAAATTCCACTTCTCTGCTTATAAAGAGAATATTGTAACCAGGTGTGGTAGCATGCACCTATAATCCAATTCTTGGGAGGTCGAGGCAGGAAGACCTCAAGTTCTAGGCCAGCCTCCACAATTTAGTGAGAGTGTGTCTCAAAAAAAAAAAAAAAAAAAAGAAAGAAAGAAAAAAGAAAAGAAAGGGCTGAGAATATAGCTCAGTGTTTGATTCCTGGGTTCAATCCCCAATGCCCAAAAAAGAGAAAAAGTCAAACAAATAAACAGAATATTGTGAGAATGGCTGATTATGAGCCTGGACGGTTTCCCTGCCTTTCTACTCACTTGTTTATAGTTTATAAAAATGAGGCAATGTTTAGTGGATCAAAGAACCCATATGTTTCAATTTTACTTTTACCAAAATAACCTGCATGAGTAAATTAGCCTATGTAAGTGATAATCATTATCAGAAACAAGAGTGTTACGTTGATCCCAGAGAATATAGATAATTTTCACTCTTCCTGTTTTTGTTTTTAGAATAAGCATCTAAAAGGGGAAGGTAAACATTAACCTCATCAGTATTGTAGCGTCTATAGAATGGTTCACTCAAGACTCATCCAAAAGTAATTATTGAGAGTGAACACTACTTACATACCAGACAACACCGACTTAACAAAATGAGTAAGATACCCTCTTTTGCCATGCTTATTCTCTTGGAGTGAGAGAGACAGCAAATTAGGGCTAAGTGCTAAGAAGAAAATAAATCAAGGAGGTGGCTGGCCATGGAGGGTCCTTTAATTGAGAGTGATAATGATGGAAAAGGGGTACTGCTCCTAGATAAGGTGAGGAGGGATGGTCCTCTGAGAAGGGGACATTTGAGCTGAAATAAGAGAATGAAAAGTACCAACCACATGATGATCTTCTGAGAGTAAGTCAGAATAGAGAATGTGCCAAGAATTGAGGTGAAAAGGAGATTTGTGTATCTGAAAATTTAAAAAGAAGGTTGGAATAAAATTTTTTATAGAGATGTGGCTTGAATATGGCTTGAAATCAGGAGAGGAATAAAAACCAAGTCTTTCATTGAATTCATCAGCATCTTCACAGTTATAATCTAAAAGACTTGACCATGTAACATAGAGGAAGGAAGATTTATTAGATTGCAGTATGGGGTTTCAGTCCATGTGAGGCCGGGGTCCATGGATCTCAGGGCATGGTGGTAAGAAGTGGAGAATGGAACAGTGCAAAGGTTTGCTCTCACATCATGGAGACTTGAAGCAAGAGAGGGAGTGAAGGGAGGAGGATGTAATTCCCAAGGCCACAGCCCCAAGGACCCACCTTCTTCAGTCATATGCTGCTATGTCAGGCCGCCACCCAGATACATCCACTGCTGAGATTATAGCTCTCAGGGCTTAATTATATCAACCCTGAATATTAATAAATCAGTTCTTCAGGGAACATTTTTATCTAACCATAACACTCACTGAAAAAGGATAAATTCAGCTATTATTGGAAAAAATTAGAGTTGAGTCCTCAAGGATTCTGTGGTATGGAAATATTTGTACAAGTATATCTTGATATATTTCTTTTTTGTCTGACATCTCGCAGGCATATCAATTTACTGTATTGTAATAAGTTGTGCTGTAGTGATATAAATAAGTCATAAAAGTCTATTATCTGATTTTGCCACTTGCCATGATGTTTTTCTGACTACATATAGTCTCTGTTTTGAATTTGTCATGAAATAATTTTAAATTAGCAGGTATCTATGTGCAGTAGACATTACAATGATTTGTTAATGATCATTTAAAATATTAAATTTGAGTGTGTGTGTGTGTGTGTGTGTGTGTGTGTGTGTGTGTATGCATGCATGTATATATGGGGAAATTTTTTTCCTGAACATCATATGTGTGTTTTATTTTTCCAACTTTAAATGTGGATATAAACTTTGGAGCTTGGATTTCATTGCCATGGTGACTCTAACAAAAGACAAAAAACTCTTATACATAAAAATGACCATAACTGCACATAACATTGTTACTTCTTGGTAATTTTTTTTTAAAATCATTGGAAATGTTTCTTTCCAGAATTCTTATCTAATGAGAGAGCCACCTTTCCAAGCACCATTTTTCTTTATGCTGATTAGCAAGTATTTTATCTACTTTGGAGTGAAAAGATAGAAATTTTACAGACACATACATACCCATGAAAATATTGATGTTTGGTTTACAAAATCTCCCATTAAATTTGTGGGTAATTTAGACCAAGTAGATCATTATCCATGGCATTCCTAATGCTGTTTACATTTTATTTTTATTAAAGTGAACTAGAAATTTTTATAATAAAGCATAGGCACAAAAATTCAAAACTGAAAAGCAGACTATTAGCTAGGATTGTTAATGAGTCCATTAAATTAATATATAAACATAAAAAACTGTCAAGTTATCTACCAACTATCTTTATCATAAATATGTTTAAGACTATCTGTGTATTTCTAGGTATATCTGGTAAGAGATGCAGTCAACCATTATGAATACCTGATTATCCAGAATTAGCTCAATGGGATAGATTCAGGGCTAAAATAGCCCAGTGTGGCCTATAACTTACAAGGCCTTAAGCTGGATACTAGAATTCAGGAACAAGTAAGGAATTTTTAATTTAGTCATGTAAAACTAAGCATGAGGCTTAAAAAGTTACCTTCTGAAATCGGTATGAAGGTAGAAACCTAAACAATCAAGAAAAAGTAAAAAACTAAAAACATAATAATTCATGCTCTTTGATTTTAACATTGCACAGTTTTGGTTATAAGCCAGCATGGTGATGCATGCCTATAATCCCAGTAATTGGAAGGCTGAGACAGGAAGATTGCAGATTCAAAGCCAGCCTCAGCAATTTAGCAAGGCCCTCAGCAACCCAGTGAAATTCTGTTTCAAAATAAAAAATAAAAAAAGTAGGGTTTGGGTATATAGCTCAAAGGTGGAGTGCTCCTGGGTTCAATTCCTAGTAACACACACACACACACACACACACAAAGTCTTGGTATAAGCAATTAATTATGGTCTGGTACTTTCACCTTCTGCAAGAAGTTTCTGCACCACTTTAGTAAGAGAGGAGTGCCTTGTGACACACACACACACACACTTGAAAATATCCACCTCCTCATCCCTGGACCTGTGACTATACTGCATTATATGGCACAAGGCTTTTGGCTGATACTTTGTAGATATGGCTAATTACGAATCTTCAGATGTGGAGATTATACTATTTTCAGGTGGTCAGGTTTAGAGAAGGAGATGTGGCGATGGAAGCAGAAGGTGAGTGATGTAGCTATACATGAGGAAGATGTGCAGACTCTTGGAGCTGGTAAGGGCCATGAGTGGATGATCCCATTTAGGATGCCACTCTATCAAGCACGGTGACACCTATTTGGGATTTCTGACCTCCAGAAGTATAAGATACTGTAGTAGACTTGTGTTCTAAATTTTGGGTAAGCTGTTAAGATAGCAGTAGGAAATTTTAATATAACCATATTACATTTTCTCAGTGGGAGATCAACAAATACTCTGCTTCTTTATGTTGATCCATATTTTTATTTTTTTTATTTATTTATATATTTTTTTGCGGTACCGGGGATTGAACCCAAAGGCGTTCTACCTCCTCGCTACACCCCCGGCATTATTTTTTATACTTTATTTTGAAACTGGGTCTCACGAAGTTGCGGAGGGCCTCACTAAGTAGAGAGAGAGAGAGAGACAGAGAGAGAGAGAGAAAGAGAGAGAGAGAGAGAGCTGAGTCTGGCTGCGCACCCAGATCCTCCGGTCTCCGCCTCCCAAAGTACTGGGATTACAAGTATGCGCCACCACGCCCGGCTGATCCATATTTTTATGTAGATATTATCTATTTAGAACTATATTTTAAATGCATCTTTATAGTCTATTTTCAGTGCCTTGCAAAGTAAAGATGTGTACTTATTTCCTAAGTGTCTTTTTCAAGTTATTCTTCCTTGTTTGGAGGAAGAAAATTTCTTCTAATTGTGAGGCATAACAAACTGACTACCTTTAATATCCTACTAATGAAACAAACCACTAATATGCTATTAGTGAAAATGCGATTTGATAAGTCCACAGTATTGGAAATATTACACTAATTTTTCTGCTTATGCTTCACCTATCCTTCTGAAATTTTCCTCACCCTCTCCTGTATCACAACCTTAGGAATAGGCAGCACACTTGCCAAGTACAAGAGATGACAACTCTTTCTGCCACACTTGATTTTTTTTTCTTCAGGTTCGGGTGGCTTGTCACTTCACACTTTATCTGAGCAGAAAGGCTTGACACTTGGAGTGTTCATTTGTTGTTTTCAAAATCATCCTTATCTTGCATGCTTGACAGTAAGCTTGTTGAGAATAGTGTCTGCGGCTGCTTCATGCCTGAATTATTTTATGGTGCTATTCCTCTGATAAGTGCCAGTAAATATTTTATAAATGGATGGTTTAGAAGCTATCTCTGGGGCCGGGCGTGGTGGCGCACACTTGTAATCCCAGTACTTTGGGAGGCGTAGACCGGAGGATCCGGGTTCCTGGCCAGCCTCAGCTCTCTCTTTCTCTCTCTCTCTCTCTCTCTCTCTCTCTCTCTACCTAGTGAGGCCCTCCGCAACTTCGTGAGACCCGGTTTCAAAATAAAGTATAAAAAAATAAGGCTGGGGGTGTAGCGCGGAGGTAGAACGCCCCTGGGTTCAATCCCCGGTACTGAAAAAAAAAAAAAGAAGCTATCTCTGGGAATATGGTATGAATGTGTATGGATTCAGAAATCAATACTTTTAGCTGGTATCTAGAGTTATTATTGGTCAACAAAGCTACTCTTTATAAAAGCAAAAATTAAGATACATGAAATTCTTTTTTTGGTTATGTTTGCTTGGACATTCTAGAAGTAAAAACACAGTTATTGATATCTGCTTTAAAAATGGATTTTCCCCAACAGAGAATGAAAATATTAAGTGATCTTGAGATAATCTCAAAAGCCCATAATATCAAATATGAGAACATGGAAATATTTTAAATTTTACACTTTTAAGAAAGTAACAATTACATTTGACAAAATACATAAGTAGAGTAAAATTATATTGATGGACATTAGGCACAGGTAGTCTTATGCTTTCTGCTTAGGCACAAAATCTCCAGGAAAAGGCAGCAGATTAGCCTTGCAGAATATCTTAATATAATAATCTGAAATATAATTTGCTTCCAACATAGGTATCTACCAGGAAACAGAGAACCCCTGCAACTTTCTTAGACTGCTCTTATTCCACTTTGCTAACATCTTGTTAGTTCGTTTTTTACAAGTTGCTGAGAAATCAGCAAAATGTTTCAAGGATCAAGGCTGCAAATAAAATAGTGGGAGAGAGCAGAAAGCCTCTTTCCTCGATGTTCTAAATTAATCATTGAGGACATAAGTTTAACATCACACATCTCAAGATTACGTGAAATGATGCTTTAGATTTAATGACTTATTCTCTTGTTCTTATATTTGTGTCAGAGTATTTCTGATATATATTCTTTAACTTTGAATTATTTTCTTACTTGTAGAGTGAACGGGTGAATTTCTAGCATACATAAGATTACCCTTATGCAATCCATAAAAAATAATTTTTGTAGCTTCTTTTCACTTTGCTTTACTCTTGGTGTCTATGTTAACATTTATAATAAATGTCATTTTTTAATCTCCTAGGGGGAAAATATTATAACTAGTTATATCTTTGAAGTGGTGTTGATTTATGAAGTCCATGCATTACCTGATTTCTAAAGATTGTGATTTCTATGTAATAAGTCTAATTTGGTTCTTTTCTTTCATTTTGGATGAAGTGGAGATTATTCTTATTTATTTCTAAAATAGCCTTTTATCTCTTTCTACTGTACAAAGTAGTTGGTACCTGAGTGCTGTATTTTTTTCCTTTTCCACATGGAATCAATATCAGCTAAGGTGCTGGGAAAAAAATCAGCATTAGATTTTAACACCACATTCTACTATTTTTAAGTAACAATGTTTCCATATTGTTTTTAATATAACTTTGTAATCATTTTTTTAGCATATGGTACTTAAAGTATTATTTTGAAAAGTTAAGTATATGTAAAATGCATAGAAACCTATTTTTTTTAAAAATATGAATTTGCATTAAAATATATCTCAATTTGGAGAAAGCCATTAAAATCACCCTTCTGTGTTTTACTTACCTTTGTGTTGAGACCTCCTGTGGTATCTATAGGTGTTCTGATGGAGGTTAATATCTGGCTAGGATAATAATGCTTTACTTCTTACTGAACTTATACATGAAGAATTTTTCCTACTAAGTGATAGACTAATATTTCTAGGTCTTTTAATAATCCTGCTTTAGTTGGAGATATTCCTAGAATGTGTAAAGCAGATCTCAAGATAATTTGGGAGGTATTCCATTAATGAACCACTCATAAAGTATTCATAAAATCACGTCCTTTGACTAGTAATGTTTGGTAGAACTAATTTGCATGCAAATTCAAATTATATTCACAAGACTATATCTAGTTTAAAGGTATGCAAATCACAAATCTAGAGAGTCACTTATCAAATATTGGTTTAAGGTAAATATTACTATTTACTGGGAATGTGTCATGAAAAATCAGTTTTTTCTGCACTAATACTCTCACCATCTATCCCAAATAATGTCCTTTCTGCTGGTTAATCATTTGGCATTGAATAACCTGTTGCTTATAAAATTCCCCAAATATCTCCTGCTTCATGCTCTTAAGGTCTTATATTCTTTTCTTTTAAATTATAAATTTTAATGTTGATTGCCAGGCATAATGCATATAAAGCCTTTGCAAGGTTGTTAAAAGTTTCATGATATACATTTTGTAAATCATATTTTCCTTACTTTAAGTATGCTTTTATTGGTGCATTGAATTACACCTCATAGTGAGGTTCAGTGTGATACAAACATACATGTGCGCAGGACTTGGTGTGATTTCCTGTGGATCTTCCCCCCTCTCCATATATGTTAGCGAGATTGGCAGTGATACCTTCATATATGGACATAGCTTTATTTAAACTGTTTCACTCATCGAGCCTCATCTTTCCCTTCCCCACTTCCCTCCTACAATCCCCTCTCACTCTTCTCCTGGTCTCTCCCCTCATTTGTCTGAAGTCCCTTTTGTTTCCTATTTTCTCTCTAGCTTCCACACATGAGAGAAGACATACAACCCTTGACTCTCTGAGACTGGCTGATGTCACTTAGCGTAATATTCTCTATATTCTTAAAACTTCACAGGTGTAACAAATATTTATATGCTCATTAACTTCTAATGAATATATTATATTTTAGGAGAACAGTACATCTACCTATAGTAAAACATAATGTGATTTTTGTTATTTCAGTAAATGGAATTTTGAATATTAGTAACTGTCTTTTACATATTAAAATGTAGAGTTGTATGAAATACAACTAGTAAATATATATACTATCAGTATATATAATATAAATAATAAAATAAATAGTAAAATAATATATAGTATAATTATATAATATATAATAGTATTAAATAGTATATATTTATATAGTATTTAATAGTATATATTAAAAATAATATAATAATAAAATACATAGTATTAGACCAATGATTTTTACATTGATTTACCATCTCTGAAGAAAATTTAGTGAGGCAATTCAAATATTATATGAGCTAAATCATAAAACAATATTAGTATGCTGTGGCAAAAATCATTATGATGGTTATATGAATGACTAGAATTTAGGGTATGTTGGTTAAAATCACAGCCTACTTTATGGATAGATCTAAGATAACCCTGCTTTTTAGCAAAAAATATAGTATCTGGGCCCAGAGATGTAGCTCAGTGGTAGAGCACTTTCCCAGCATGCTCAAGCCCTGGGTTTGAGCCTCAGCCACACACACACACACACACACACACACACACACACAGCCCCAAAATATGATATCTGAAAAGCCAGATTCTCTCTTGTGTGTTTGAAAAAAACTAAATACTCTTTACATTATGAAATAATTCATGTGGCTTCTGGGGGGCTCAATTTAGAACCAGCTCATGGTATGAGTCCTAAGAAGTGGTTCAATGTAATTTTCTTTTTCAGAGTACTTTAATTTTTCAAAGTCATTAATTATTTTTTTATTTATTTATTTTTTTGCAGTACCGGGGATTGAACCCAGAGGTGTTCTACCTCCGCGCTACACCCCTGGCCCTATTTTTTTTTATACTTTATTTTGAAACCGGGTCTCACGAAGTTGCAGAGGCCTCACTAAGTAGAGAGAGAGAGAGAGAGAGAGAGAGAGAGAGAGAGAGCTGAGGCTGGCCGAGAACCTGGATCCTCTGTTCTTCGCCTCCCAAAGTACTGGAATTACAAGCATGCGCCACCATGCCTGGCATGAAGTTGGCACTTTGAAAGACACTTTGAGAGAAAATTTATAAATCTAATATCTTTCAGATCTATTTAGTAGATTTTGCCCCAAATCAAATGCGTTCTGATAGTTTTTTAAACAAATTTTCTAATTAACACACAATAAATAACACTTCCACATCCTTATATTTTAACTTCCTCTCTGTGAGTTACAGGAAGAAATGTAGGATAAACTTAATTTATTAAAAGTACAGATGGAGTCAGGTGTGGTGGCACACACCCGTAATACCAATACTTGGGATCCTGAGACGGGAGGGCTGAGGTTGGAGGACAGCCTCAGCAAGTAGAGAGATTCTCAGCAACCTAGCGAGACCTTGTTTCAAATACAAAAAGGGCTGAAGGTGTATCTCAGAGGTAGAATTCTCCTGGGTTTGATCCCAGTACCCCCCCACACACACACACAAATCCAGATGGACTACAGTTGTAAGTCTTCTTGCTTTTCTCTCTGTCCTTCAGTGCTATCTGACTCACAGGACACAGAAGACTTCCAAAATTACTGTCTAACAAAATATTCCAACGTCACTAAGGATGCCAGTCTAGGGCCACTTCCCTTTAAACTATCTATATAATATAGGTATTAAGAAAAGACAAGTGAATGATCCAATTTTATCATTTGCTTCAAGCCCAAGGTTCTATATAGAGACTATTTTCAATAAACTATAAAGAATCAGATGGAGGAAAAGTTTTAACCTCCTGTTATTACTGTTAAAAAAAAACTTATGCATTTTACTCTAGATATACAGATAGGCTCATTTGCATTAGTTTCAACTCTCAGATGTAACTGAAAGGAAGCTATTCTGGAAAAAGTTTAATAAAATGGAAATCTGTAGCTGATACCTGAGTGTCCTAAATAATCCAAAGGCAGAAATATACATTAACATTAGAAAAAACTAAACTGATGACCCAAACTGATCTTTCATCTGTACTTCATTATTTACCATCTTTGTTTGAGACAGTGCTTGAAATGGTAACTGTCCAATAACTGCTAATGATTCCAGTGCAGTTTTTAAAACTTTGCATATCAAGATAACTTTAGAGTCAAAGATGGGTTGCAACATAGTGGAGTTATACATATTTAATACTTGCTATATTTTATTCATTTTTTGGTAAAGGGAACATCCTTCTGCATCAATTTAGTCAGTTATGTTGCTCAAAGTTTCTCTTTATACATTTTTTGTTCCTTTGAGAAATATCCATCTAGGAGCCTGATCATGTACTATGCTTCTTTTATTTTTAAATCATTATTTTTTTGAGTATGAAAGAAAAAAATGACATAAAGGTAATTAGAAGTATGTCTATGGAAGTATCATGAATGCTATCTTGGGCTGCAATTGACTCTGAATATATCAAATGGACTAGTCTTCATTCTTCAAAATCTTTAAACTTTCAAATACTTTCTTTAAAATGCCAAGTACATAGCTCTGTAAAATTTGTGTGTCAGGCCCTTAATACTAGGTTTAATAATGCGAAAATGGCTCTTAAACATTCTGCATGCCAATCAGGCACCGGGAAATGAACATTTCTTAGCGGTAGCAGATATTTCTTATTTTAAATAAGAAAGAGTAATATGACCTTCTGTAAATTTTTGGTCCATTAAATTATCAATAAATATTTCCCAAATTGTGACCATTTTCTAGTTGTTTGCCTCTGTGTTGGGATTGTGATTAGAGGCTATCCGCCTTCGATGTTTCCTCCAGCTGTCCTTAGTGAACCGAGGCTCTTGTAAGAGGACTGTCCTTGTTTAGGGGATCATTCTGAAGGACAAAAATAGTCTTCCTTTCTGGAGAAGTGCAAATGCTAGAGAGGTATACAAATTCTTGAATACAATGGGTGTTTGATCCCTTTTTTGGTATATAAACACACCGCAATTTTTTTTTTTTTGCGGTACTGGGTATTGAACCCAGGGGCATTTTACCTCTGAGCTACACCCCCAGACCTATTTTTTATTCTTTATTTTGAAACCGGGTCTCACGAAGTTGCGGAGGGCCCCACTAAGTAGCTGAGGCTGGCAGCGAACCCGGATCCTCCTGTCTCAGCCTCCCAAGTACTGGGATTAAAAGCGTGTGCCACCACGCCCAGCTAACACACCACAAATTTAAGTGTAACTGTTTTTTAAGTGTATGTATGATTAGAATTTGGATGTTCATGTACTCAATATCATAAGTAAAATGGATCATGTACATAATCATCATGTTTTAATGATGGTGGTACTGTTTAAACTGTACCACCCTGGTATCTATAAATATAAAATAAATCGTGCCAGAGCTGCCCACAATACCACTGGCAGTAACATAGCCTGTACTATTCTTTTCAACTAGGAGTTCACAAGAATACATAATGAATATATTAGCCTAATCGTTTGAGGAATATCCATGCTGATCTCCATAGTGGTTGTACTAATTTACAATCCCACCAATAGTGTGTAACAGCTCCTATTTCCCCACATCCTCACTAGCATTTAATATTGTCTGTGTTATCGATGATTGCCATTCCAAACACTAGAATTAGATGAAATCTCAGTGTAGTTTTGATTTGAGTTTTCTTGATTGCTAATAATATTGAATATTTCTTATATATTTACTAACCATCTTGTTTCCTTTGTTGCACAGAAGCTTTTAAACTTGATGCCATTCCATTTACTGATTTTCATTTTTTTATTTCCTAAGTGTTGGGAGTCTATATATTGGAGAGTTGGTACTATGTCTTCTTCCAGTAATTGCAAAGTTTCTGATCTAATTTCTAGGTCTTTGATCCATGTTGATTTGACTCTTGTTCAGGGTAAGAGATTGAGGTCTAACTTCATTCTTTGACATATAGATAACCAGTTTTCCCAGCACCACTTGTTGAAAAGGCTGTCCTTTCCCCAGCATATGTTTTTAGCTCCTTTGTCAAAAATCAACTGGCTACATGTGTGAGAATTTGTTTCTGTAACTTCTATTCTTTTCCATCAGTTTATGTGTCTGTTTTTATGCCAACACCATGCTGTTTTTGTTACTATAGCTCTGTACTGTAATTCAAAATCAGTTATTTTGATGCTTCCAGCATGGTTCTTACTGTTCAGAATTACTTTGGCTATTTTGGGTCTTTTGTTTTTCCATATGAGGTTTAGGACTGTTTTTTCTATCTCTGTGACAAATTACATTGATATTTTAATAGAGATTACATTGAATTGGTAGATCACTTTTGCTAGGATGATCATTTTGATATTTGTCTATCCAAGGACATGGGAGGTCTTTCCATCTTATAAGGTCTTCTTTAATTTCTTTATTTAGTATTCTATAATTTTCATTGTAGAGGTCTTTTACATCCTTGGTTAGATTTTTTTCTTAGGTATTTATTGTTTTATTTTGTGGCTATTGTGAATGGCATTGTTTTCTGGATTTCTTTTTCATTGAATTCATGATTAGTGTATAAGAAAGCTATTGATTTTTTTGAGTTGGATTTATGTCTCACTACTTTGTTGAATTTATTTATCAACTCTAGAAGGCTTCTGGTTGAGCTTTTTGGTTCTTCTAAGTATAGAATCATGCCATCTGCAAACAGAGATAATTTCAGTTCTTTCCCTGTTTGTATCCCTTTAATTTCCTGCTCTTCCCTTACTGTTCTGACTAGAATTTCAATTTCTATATTGAAATGAGTGGTCATAGGGGACATTCTTGTCTTGTTCCTGAGTTTAAAAGGAATACTTTCAGTTTTCTCCACATTTAGTATGATGTTGGCTTTGTGTTTATTGCATTTTCCCTTTTGATGTTGACATAAGTTTCTTCAACTCCTAATTTTTTCAGTGTTTTTTTAACATGAATGGGCTATATATTTATCAAATGCTTTTTCTGCATATATTGAGATAATCGTGTGATTCTTGTCCTTGGTTCTGTTTATGTAATTAAAAAAGAGATATTTATGGGAAATAAAGCATGAAATTATTTTCAACACACTTGGACATTAGGAAAATGTAAAATAAAATTTTGAATATATATGTTTATGTACTCAGCAGAATGGCCAAAATTAAGTATAAAGGAAAATATATCTACCATATAATTCTGCCATTCTGCTGTACTTACCCAAAGGCAATTCAAGCATGTATACAAATTCTCACACTGACTTTCTGTGTCTTATTACTCTTTTAATGGCACATTGTAATTATACATCATAATGAGATTCATTGCAATACATTCATATATGCACATAATGTTATTTGATCTGTTTTCTTTCCTGTATCTCTCTCCTTTCCATAATCTCCTTCCTCTACTCTATTCATCTCTCTCTTCATTTTCACAGGGTTCCTTTGCTATTATCCTTTTCTTTATCCATTCACCTGTTCACAGATGCCTAGTTTGGTTCCATGATTTGGCTACTGTGTCAGTGTAATATCCAAAAACAACTCAAATGCTCTGTAAAGTATAAACGGATTAAAAACAATCAACTAAAATACCTGGTACATCCATGACGTAGAATACTATGCAGCAGTAAAAAGGAATGGATTCTTACTACAGACAAAAATATGATAGAACTACAGAGAATATTACTAAGTATGAAAAGAAAAGAAAAAAGTTTCTATATTATTTCAATGCAAACTAATCAATAATGACAGAAAGCAAATCAAGGATTTATTAAGGTGAGAGAAGGAGTAGAGGTGGAGGAGGATGTAAAAAAAGAATATCAAAAGGCTATGAGGAAACTCTTATGTGAGATACTTATTCTGATTGTAGCAATTGTGTCATGGATGCATTGATATATCAGAAGTTACAGAATTATATTCTTTAGGTATGTTCAGATTTCATACAATTATTATACCTCAAAAAATGTTATCCCTCCATGAGCTGTTAAACAAAAAAACATTCTATTCAGTTAGAATTATTATTTGTGTGTATTTAATATAATTTCACAAAATTTTTATTTTTTCAGTTTCTTCTCATATCTCATCTTGGCCTACTCTTGTTTAATTGAAGATATGTCCTCTTTAAACTGTTGATGAACTAAAATTCACATTTCTCAAAATTTCTTCAGCTTCCAGAAGTGAACCCATTTCAGAGAAGAAAGACTTTAGCGTGAATTCTGAAAATATTGGCCACTCCTGCTAATGCGAATAGTTAATCAATAGGTTCCAGATAATTTGTGTTATTTTCTTCTCTGGGACATTTTTTTCTAATGAAAAGAGAGTCAACAGTCTTGCTACTCTATAAATAACACATCTTATTTATTCTCATTACATTCTCAGATGTGAATCTTAAGGGAAGGCTGAGTGTTTTTCCTGAATTATTTATCCAATTGTTCTTCCCATTCTGTTTTCTTCAATGAAAAAAATATTGAGATCCCAGGGACCATAAGATCGCTCCTTTCATAAGATCTATACTAAAAGGGATCACCTAGGCAGGTTGAATAGTCCTCAGTTTTTATTATACTCTAGTCAACCCCTAAAATTTTTAGGGTACTGGTCAGAGAGATATTTACAAGTAAAATTTACAGATGTCATCTCATGAAACTTTTGCATCTTTAGATAAATATCTTTCTCTTCCCAATTTTTCTACTACCAGAAGGGAAATGAGATTTGTTTTCTACTAGGTACAATATATTTAGGAAAGCCCGTCATCCCATTATTTCCATGTTGTCCTAGGAAAGTCCCAGCTTAGTTCTACTGTATCAAAAGAATCATCATCAACACTACCTTTCACCCTCAGACATGTGACTTTTTGCATGATAAATTTCATGAATGCAGCAAGGCATGGCAGTGCACACCTGTAACCCTACTACATGGGAGGCTGAGACAGAAGAATCACAGGATGGAGGCCAACCTCAGCGATTTAGCAAGACCCTCAGCAACTTAGTGAGATCCTGTCCCAAAATAAAAAATGAAATAGGGATGGGGGTGTAGCTTAGAGGTAGAACACCCCTGGGTTCAATCCTCAGAATATATAATTATTATTATTACTTTCCTTGGGCATAAATTTAAAGAAAGAAAACAAACAAACAAACAAATAAATAAATAAATAAACTGAGAAGAAAAAAGAAACAAAAAACTCAGTAATTAAAATAATATCTTAATGCAAAATTTTATAAAAAATCAAAATAAATGCCAAAAAATAATGATGCAAAATATAAAAAATTAATTTAAAAACAGGATATTGTCACCCTGTTCCACAACACCAGTATGCAGGGATGCAAGAGGCTACTTTGTGACTTTTCCAGAACCAGATTTACTACTTATTTGAAGTTGAGTTCAGAAACCAATGCAGTGAATTCTTGGGGAGTGGCCTTCTACCCAGTGTCTGGGCACAGACTTTCTTCCTTATCCCAACCTTTAAAATGGTATAGGGCAGGCAGAAATCTGTGTAATGAATTCACTCTTTTTGTTTGTTCACTCCAAGAAATTCAATATTAAAAAGAACTACTGGAAAATGAAAGCAAATCATCTACAACCTGTTTCCATAGAGTGAAAAGGGAGAATTCCGTTGATACAGTCCCCCTCACCTTGGGAGTCTTCAGTTTACTTCCTTCAAATAGAAAAAAAATTCTAAAATTTGTTTATGAGTGGCATAGTTAATAAAGCTGATAAATTTGTTTATTAATGGCATGGTTAACAAAGCTAGTTATTGCATGCCATGTTTTAAAATTATCTGTTTATTCATATTGCAATTTATAAATGGAAATTAGCATTTGGAATATAATTGTATCTTATTAATTTACAGAACTGTGGATAGTTTTTTTATTTCCAAGTGTTCAGGAGATACAAGAAAGAATAATAGTTAAAAAACATACCTTTGGAATTGCATAGTTAATATCCCAGTTCTACCAGATTCCAAGTATATGTCTTTGGGTGTTTAATTCCCATGAATTTCAGTTTCATTATGTCTATGTCTGAGAGTTGTTATTAAAAAGTAAGTAATGAAGAGTAAGAATCTGTCACAATTCTAGCTACGTAGTAGGCATTTAAGAAATGGTAGCTGTTAGTATTATTAATGTGTATTTTACTGAGAATACAGACCAGAGGATTCCTGGAATGTTCCCTCAGAATAGTTACTTCTCAGAAGTCCTCAATGTTACTTTCTTATATAGAAATGTAGAAATGACTCAAGTTTCACTAAAGAATAATGGTAGAATTTTTACTTATTACCAGGTGGTAAGCAAGCAGAAAAACCTGGAAATGCTCGCAATAGTTTTAATTATCTCTATGAGGCAACTCCCTACCTAGCACAAAGTAAATTTGAGCTTATGCAGTCATTTAGGTGCTGTAGCAATGCACCCTGGGAAAGGGTGAACTCCCACTAAGGAGACGGGGATTAAGGAGTTGTTGCTCACATGATTATCATCTTATTTTTGTTAGAAGCAAAATGGCATGTGCCCTAGAAAGTGAAAAACCAAGATTCCTCCGGATCAATAGAAGTATGGATAGAGTAGGAGATGACTTCCTTCTGAAAGTCTTAGAAACTTCATAGTTAATTTAGTAACTAATTGTTTAACTATAGATTAGTAATTTATGAATTTAATTTAGTAATTACTCATAAAAAGGAACTGGATTTTTCCAGACTAACTTCCTCCATATGGTCTAGTTACTTTGATTGGAAATTATTCCTACCTGGTAAAATTTATATAAAAAAATTGGCTTGGTTACTCAAATGTCTCACATGTCTTAAAAATCAATCATCCTATGACCTCTGACCTCTCAAAATCTTCTGCAGTGTGAGAGAGGCTAGTTCATTTCACCTGGTCTGGGACTTAATTTGGATTTTTAGGTGTTAATTAATTTCTAAAATATATATTGTTAGGTTCTTCATTATCTGGATTTCAAAAACAACGAAGTAACCTTATTTCTAATATATATATTTTTTCTGCATGTGGTACTGGGAATTGAACCTAGGGGTATTCTGTCTCTGAACTATACACCCAGACCTATTTTATTATTTTTTTATTTTGAAACAGGGTCTCACTGAGTTCCTGAGGGCCTCTCTTAAGTTTATGTTTTTGAGGTTGGCCTCAAACCTGCAATCCTCCTGTCTCAGCCTCCCAAAAATTGCACCACCATGCCCAGCTCTTATAGATTTTTTTAAAATGTCAGTTACTAGTAGAAATTATTATGCAAAATAAGACATATACCATGATAGTAATATTTACTGTCTGAAGAACTTGATGGAAGTCATTTTTTACATTGTTAGTATATTTATCAGTCACAGAAGTGTCAAACTAAAGTTTTTGTCAATATTTTATTTTTATAAATAATATGCATAATTTTTGTTACATATTGACAAAAAAGAATATCAATTACCTGAAAATTGGTGTTTAATATTATGTTCATCATGTAACCATACAACATATTGAGGTTTAGTGCGATAGAAACATACACACACACCGCACCTGATGTATTTCCCTCCAGAACCCACCCGCTTCCTCCCTCTCCCTGTTCATAATATTAAAATTGGTACTAAGAGCCTCACGAGTGCACATAGGATAGTTTGAACTGTTTCCTTTATCAAGTCTCCCTTTCCCCTCCCTACCTCCCTCTGTAAGTCTCCTTACACTGTTCTACTGGTATTTCTCTTTAATGAAGTCTCTTTTGTTTCCAAGTTTCTCCCTGGCTTCCACATATGAAAGAAAACATATGACCCTTCACTTTTTGTGACTGGCTAATCTCACTTAGCATATTTTCTACTTTCAGCCATTTAAAATATTTCTTCACCACATATTGAATATGGGACTCCAGCACTGATCATGTTGCATGCATGATACAAGGCAATATATATTGATTTATGCATGGGTACTCAAGTTTATATTTTTAAGGATAAGCCAAAATAAATTTCAATAATTATGTATGTAAAAAGGATGGTGGATGGTTTAACTGAAAGAATTGATTTTTAACTTAGGTGCTGTAACAGTCTAAACAGTGCTAATATGGATGGAACTATCCTGTATGATAGGGGTTGAAATTTGGTGTGTGTGTGTGTGTGTGTGTGTGTGTGTGTGTGTGTGTGTTTTCTTTCCTTTTTTAGTCTTCAGCCTGACACTCCATGGACCTCTCAATGCATAAATTTACAGGAATTGTGAAATTGTCTTTTGTAAAAATAAAGGTATTACTTTCTTTCCCATACCTCACTTGGTAGCATCACAATTTACCAAGGTAATAGCCAAGGTCAAAAGTTTAGGAGCCAGACTCCTGCTTCCTTCAGAGGGAAAAGGGAAAAAAGAAATTTGTACCTTAGAATATTGAAGTGAGGGAAAAAAATTCCAGGTAACTAATCATGGTTATAGGACATCCTTTGTCATCTCCTGGAAGAACTATGTTGCATGGAAATACAGTGCACCATGTGCTCCCGGTATCAGCTGAGGGACACGCTTAAAATACAGTCACTCCCTGGGCCTCGGCCCAGACCTGCTTGGTTAGAATCTCTTGAGTGAGCGTCCATAAATTATTACCCAAATAAGCTCTACAAATGAATTTTACCCACACTTCCACTTGATAAACAATGCTTAAAATATTTTCCTAGTCCCCAAATTATCTCCACTTTTATCCATTGCCAAAAGAACTTCACCAAATTCCTTCCTTCAATATTTTGTACATCTCTATAAACCTTAAATATTTACCCAACAACCTATAAGACAACTTAAAATTATTCATCTGAACAAATCGCAACCAATGTTACACAATCTGGTTCTAGTTTAACCTTACAGTGCAAACCATGACTTTTCTTTTTTTTTGTGTGGTACTGGGGATTGAACCCAGGAGCATTCTACCTCCGGGCTACACCCCCAGCCCTGTTTTTTTTATTCTTTATTTTGGAACAGGGTCTCACTAAGTTGCGAAGGGCCTCACCAAGTAGCTGAGGCTGGCCGCGAACCCGGATCCTCCGGTCTCAGCCTCCCAAGTACTGGGATTACAAGCGTGCGCCACCACGCCCGGCAAACCATGACTTTTCTAATCCAACTAAGTGTTGACCCTGTGACTCTCCTTACCCTGTCTTAAACTTTACTGCCTTTGAATCTTGACTGACACTAGTCTCTCTTGAGTCTTAATTCTTCTATACCCTCTCATTCCATCCTTCCCACTCCCTCTCTTTCTCTCAAGGCTGATGATTCTTCATTTCATCAGTTTATTATATCACCTAGGGACATTTGAATCTCCCAATGTCTTCCCACATTAGCCGGTTTCCTGGACACTTCAGCTGGATCAATCAAGCTATTTCCTTGGATGACCTTGAAAGCGCCTGTCATCCCTTCTACCACTCACACGGGGCCCTCTATCATTCCTTAATTCTTATCTATTGGCCTTGAATTCCCATTGACAAACTATGCCTACACTGCTAGTATCACTTTCTATGTAAAGTATAGGTTCTTGATAAATACTTTGAAATAAACAGGAGTGGTAATGCTTTATTAGGAGTGGGAAGATCTGTTAATATTGGTCTTTCTAGGTAAAAATTACTTCTGATATCCAGATCTGAAAAGCAGTTTTTCCTGCAGTTTTCTTAATGAATGGGAGAGTTATTTAGGATTGTAAGAAAGAGATTATCAAGAGATGCAATTTTTTTTAAAGTGGACAAGATGTTGCCATTCACAAATTTTTTTCTTTATCCCTGTTTCCTTCTACGAGTGTGATTAATCATAGAATTCAGAACCGCCATCAGCACAGGACATAACAGAAAGAATTTATGTTTAGCGTTGAAATGATCACGGATACCAGTTTTGGCTGCCCTCATAACATTAAAAATACTATGCTTCCAAAATATTAAAATGAGGAGTGATACTAGTTGAAGAGTGGAAAGGGATCGGGGGATGGAGGGAAAAAAGAGACTTGATTAAGAAGACAGTTAATATAATGCTATATTCATGTATGAAATTATCAATACCAATCTCAATACTATGTAAGGGGAGGAAGAGAGAGATCTGGAGGGAAATTCATCACATGCTGTTTGCGTGTATGTTTCTATCACTCGGAACCTCACTAAGATGTATAATTATAATGCACGAATAAAAATTATAAAAATGCTGTTAATACTATAGGAATATTAAAAGGAAAGGTTGGGACAAACACAAGCAGCTCCGTAGATTATTATATAATCTATGTCTGATGATTCCAAATACCCGGGGGTTTGGTTTCATGTAGGAAAATCACATCAGTCTCGACATTTGTTTCTAAAAATCATGGTGCTTTATGTAGACAGCTTCAAAGCAAAATCTCATTTTATCAGCCACAAGCATCAAGTAAGAATTGCCTCTGTTAAAGACTATATTAGGTGCTGTGTTTGATTTTTGTGAATTTTATGGCATTCCATATGCTAAGAAGATTATGTTAATCTATTTTAAAATGTTTATTACAGTGGTCTGGTTCAAGTTACAAATCATATCCATAAAATGAGAATGAATTAGATAAGTATCATTAGGTAAGCATGACTTCTCGGATGAAGTAAATTGACTAATTGTATTATTTTAGAAAATACATTTAAATTTGAGTGCTTGTAGATTTTCATCAAGAGCTTAGTTTCTAGAACATTATCAGGGACTATGTATATTAGGGCTTTAGCTTTATCTCCCAGCAGTACTTGCACAGGCACCATTGGTTGAGCCCAGATGTAGCCTTTAATTTATTTATTTTTTATTATCTTGATGTCATACAATTCATACAATTTATTTTTATACTTTTATTAGCGCATCATAATGTAGTTCAGATTGATAGTGGCATACATGCACACAGCACTTGGTGAGCTTCCCCCAGCTTCCTCCCCACTGCCTCCCCTTCCCCATACATGATTGGCCTTGGTATTCTCACATATAAACATAATGTCAATACAAGTGTTTCCTTTATTAATTCTCCCTCCCCCCCCCCCACCCCTAGACCAGCTCCCTCATTCCACTGGGATTTCTCCACCATTATCTAAAGTTCTTTTATCCCCATTACTAACTAGCTTCCGCATATGAGAGAAAACATATGACCCTTCACTTTCTGTGACTGGCTAATCTCACTTAACATAATGTTCTCCAGGTCCATTCATTTTCCTGCAAATGACATAATTTTGTTCTTCTTTATTTCTGAGTAGAGTTCCAGTGTGTGTATATCCTATAATTTTGCAATCCATTTATCTGTTGATGGACACCTATGTTGGCTCCATAATTTGGCTATTGTGAATTGTGCTGCTATAAACATGGATATGCATGTATTACTATAGTATCCTGCTTTCATTCCTTTTGTAAAGATACCCAGGAGTAGAATAGCTGGATCATATGGTGGACCCATTCCCAGTTTTCTGAGGAATCTCCACAGGAGCTGAACTAATTTGCAATCCCACCAACAGTGTAGAAGAATTCCTATTTTTCCACATCCTTGCCAGCATTTATTGTCTTTTTTGGCCTCTTGATGATTGCCATTCTAATTGGAATTAGATGGAATCACAATGTACTTTTGATTTGCATCTCCCTGATTGCTAATGATGTTGAACATTTTTTTCATATATTTATTGGCCATTTGTATTTCTTCTTTTGTGAATTATATATTTAGTTCACTTGCTCATTTTGTGATTGGGTTGTTTTTTTTTTCCCCCAGTTGTATGTTTCTTAAGTTCTTTGTGTATTCTAGATATTAGTCTTCTATTGGAGGAGTAGCTGACAAAGATCTTCTCCCTTTGTATTGGCTCTCTATTAGGGTTGTCGATAATTTCCTTTGATGCACAGAAGCTCTTTAATGCAATCCCACTTATTAATCCTCATTTTAATTTCTTGTGCCTATATGTAGCTTTGTCTATGTGTAGGAGTGTGGACCTATATCCTCCTCTAGCAAATTCAGTCTTTGGTTTAATTTCAAGGTCTTAGATCCATCTTGAGTTGACTCTTGTGCAGAATGAGAGGTTGGGATTTAATTCTATTTTTCTACAAATGGATAAACAGTTTTCCCCATAACATTTGTTGAAAAGGCTGCCTTTTTTCCAACATATGTTTTTGACATCTTCAACAAAAATCACATGATCATCTCAATAGATGTTGAAAAAGCATTTGACAAAATCCAACACCCATTCACATTAAAAACACTGCAGCTGGGAGTGGTGGCACATGC